>QGSO01001042.1:11534-100332 GCA_011037825.1 Carya cathayensis
TTTGCAATATTTTCTCAAGAAATTCTCTAATTTACTAGCCAAATTTATATTCATAATCAATCGAAAGAGACCTTGATAAATTCAAGCTTTTGTTGTGCCTTACGTCAACAACAAAACAAGAGCAAGAGCCGCAATCTATTTTCCATTTGAATCCGACTAGTAATTTAGTGAAATCAACATTAAACAATAATATATTGCATCAAACTAGAATCTAAAATAAATTAAATCTCATTCCACAACCCAAGCTTTAGTAATTAGTTACACATGATATTTTTAGTAACAAAAATAAATCTAAGTGGAATCATATCAAAAACTAAGAAAATATAAATAAACTTTAGAATGAAATAAAAAATAAAAAGTCTATAATATCAACTCGAAGAAATAAGACAAACTAAATTAAAGTAATAAAATTGAAACCAACACTAGGTAATAAACTTGAAATTATAACAAGGTAATGAAAACTGAAACTTATAACAAAGTAATGAAAACTGAAACTTATAACAAAGTAATATAAACTGAAAACCTTAACAAAGAAAACTAAAAACTAACTCTTAACAAAGTAAAAAAAACTGAAGCTCTTAACAAAGTAAAAACTGAAACTCTTCACAAAGTAATAAACTCAAAACTCCAAAACTAATAACTTAAAAATTAACCCCGTAAATAACTTGCAAAATACAAAGGAAATAACTTGCAAAATACAAAGGAAATAACTTGCAAAATAACTCCCCTCCTTCGTCTCCACTGCCTTGATGCCCTTTCTCTTCTGAGCTCTCTCCTATTTATAGGAGAGAGCATCCTACCATTTCTCAAGAGTGGGTGGTCAAACTTTGAAGAATGGTGGAGTGGGTGGCCTAACTTTGAAGAATGGTGGAGTGTGTGGCCTAACTTTGAAGAATGGTGGAGTGGGTTGCATTTCTATCTTTCTGCATGTGCTGATTTTCTGTTTGCTCCCTTGAGTTCCAGCCGTGAGTTCCATTCTCTTTTAGTATTTTCATAAATGCCCTGCAGTACATAAAAAATGTATTTCTTTCAAAGGCAAATATAGAACTTTATGTATATAAAATATTGACATCAATTAATCTGCATTCAATATTAAAATTTGATGCATAATTAAGTGTTCAATCTTTATTTGATAAAATAAATCACCCATTTAAACAACTTAATTATGCAATTCAAACCTTTTATCAATAACGAAGTTTGTCGCTTTCCTTCTTCCAACAACTTATACATTAAGTAATCTGGCTTCATGGTGTTTAAAGTTATTATATGATGTAATTCAGCATGCATTAGATTTTGATTTGAATTTCAATACAACGTCTTGGACTATTAAAATTAATCCTCTAAAGATTTTATTGAATATCTAATTCTCAACTAAGCTTTTTACCAAAGGAAAACAAAAGCTTGTGCATTAAGGGGACCGACACTGACTGTGACTTCAAAAGAAAGTCTCTTTCTGCAACTTTATAGTCTCGTAGCTCAGAAAGCTGGCACCTTGAACCAACTTTCCATTCTTATTAGCAAAGGTTAATATTTTAGCCAGAAAAAGAAAACCTTGTGGGTGCTATCCGATTTGGCTTCCAATTTGGCCACGGCAGTGGTTGAAAAAATGTTTAATCTACTCTCATTTTATTATTATAATTTTTTTATATAAAATATAATAAATAATTTAATAATTTTAAATTTTAATTTAAGTTTTTTAAATATTAAAATAATAATAATATTAAATAATAATATTTTAAATTTTTATCTAAAATTAAAAATTCTCATCTTATTATCCAAGCCTACCAACTTTATAATCTTATACCTCCAAAAGCTATAATCTACTTACGATTAAATATTGAGATGAGTTAAGTTGAGTTTTACTTAATAGTATTTTATAAATTCCTTGTCAAATTTTCTTCTTCTTTTTTAAAATTTTTTATTTAATGATTAAGGAAGTGATTTTTAGTAATGTTATGAATTTTTTTTAAGAATATAAAAAAAATGAATGAAGAAAAATAAAAATAAAAACTTTTTTGTTCTTCTTGGGACCAGTCTCTTGCTACGATGTAACAGTGCTATTAACTTTTTTAAATTGAGATGAAATTAAATTTTTAGGTTGAAATGTGTGAAATAGGTTAAGATGGATTTATCTTTTTTACGAGAAATTGAAAAAGTAACGAGTTACGTTAATAATTAATTTGAGATAAATTGAGTTGGATTTATTTATTTTTAAATATTGTTAGCAAAGGTTTAATAGTTGAATAAAATTATTTTTAGTCTTTTTATTATTTACTTATACAACAGTAAATGATTAAAAATAAGTAAAGAATCACGGATATTTTCTAAGTATTTTATGTCAAGTGAAAAGATTACAAATAGATAATATTTACAATCTAATATATCATATAAGATATGTTATTTTGTGATTTACACATCTTATTTTTAACTATTTTTGAGTAAGAAGTGTTCAGTCATAAATAAATTTAATAAAACTAAATTAATATAATTTTATATAATATATTAAATTTATTTTATAATAAAATTAATTTTTCCATCTATCAATGACTTCACTACGTAAATTTATGAGTTAGTGAGACGTGTGCACGAAGTATTTTTCGTCTTTAATGGTTCCGAACGTGTCACTCTTACATAAACGTTTGTCTCATCCCTGTAAAACGCGCACCGTTCTCTCGTTCAAAATCAAAACAGGTACACTTCCTCGACATTTTTCACTCTCAATGTCTCGAGCGTCTCTGAGACAAGATAATCTCCTTTGATTTGTTCCATCTCGCAGTCAAAATTAAGAATTTTTTTTTTCCCCGAAAAATATGATCTTGTTAAGTTGTAAGTTTCTGCACCTCATTTTTCTGCAGAACTTTAAGCCTTTTCCTTTTGTTTATTTTTCTCTCTTTCCCGAAATCTGGTTTTTTCCTGAACTAGTGAGAATTTGCTAACTGTGTTATTTTACAGTATCATACGGATAGCGGTTTGCAATGAAGTTTAGTGGTTTTGATTGGGGAATTGAAATTCTGTTGAACTTTGATTGTCATTTTTAATTTTTCTTTTCTTTTTTAGAGGAGAGAGAAAGCGCCGCGGGGGGGGGGGGGGGGGGGTTCAACTTACCACTGTAACATCTGATAAATTGTCTTGTACAATACTGAATCAGGTTTTGAAGTCTGAACAAGCAACTGGGTGTTGCATATCTTTTGGAGTGGTTTCTTGACATGGAAGCTTGTATGGATTTCTTGGATCGACTCGACCGCGACATATCGTTGAAGATTCTAACGTATTTGGAAGATCCATCTGATCTTCTCCGCGCTAGTTCTGTTTCACGGTCTTGGCGAAATTTTGGTGAGCTAAAAACACTTAAATGCCTGCATTTCTAAATATGGTAGACTCATTGTTTATATTGTAAACAATCCCCGTTCCTTCACCACGCAAAATAATTTAAATAGGTTATTCTGTTCAGTTCTAGTAGTTTTATCTGCAAATATACTAAATGGAACCATTTGAAGTAAAATAGGTTCTGGTTTAACACCGTGTTATGTTATGTTATATTTAGCTCATGCTGAGAGATACTTTAATCGATATGTTAGACTCCTTTCAGTCGTTGTGTCTGTCAATTCGGTAGTTCAAGAACTCTGGAAGTTCAGTGTTCATTGCTGGCTCGGAATTGATGCTCTTGAACTGATAGGTTTGAACTCTTGATGATCTGCAGTGATTGTAAATGGTCTTTGGAAGCAATTATGTCTGAGAATGTTTCCTCAGTTATCTAGAGTGTCCCATGTTTTTGGATTGAATAAACTCAGTACAAAAGAGCTTGTAGAAGCTGGATTTAGCTATTCAAAAGAACGGGAATCTCTGGAAAGGGATGATAGGGCCTATTCTCTTTTAGCTCGAGCTTGTACATCATCTATTGTTAGGGACCGCATTTTGCAAGCAATTAGTGTATCTAGCACTGATAATTATCCAGAGGAAAGCATCAATAATACTTTTCAACCAGCGGATATTGTTGCACGGAGAGCTTCATACTGGTTGAGTAGAGGACAAAGTAATCCTGCGGTGACCGAGAGACTAACATACAAACTGGCTGATGACTTTTGTGTCATTACAGCAATCAATATACGCCCTTTCCTAGGTATAATGTGAAGCTTTTCCATGAACTTTGCACTCTTCCAGTTTGTTTTGACCTTTTAAACATCTATTGACAATGATGTGATTTGTTAATTTGCCCAGCTTACTTTCAATCGGGTTCGCCTCTATATTTGGTCAAAGCTGTGCGATTTCGAATGGGCCATCCCAAGGGCCCAATGGGTGTGGGAAATGATCTCCTGAGTGACTCGTACCCCGTTTCTGCCTACGAAAAATTCATATGGACCTATACTTCACAAGAATTTCCGATGGCTCAGGTCTTTATTTATTTATTTATTTATTTTCATGTTTCTACAATTTCGATTTGTTTCTGAGGTGAGGGAATTGTTAGGGATTAGGTGCGTCTGTTTCATCAAAACCATTGAGAAACTGAACTGCAATCTTTTGCAGGTGTTGCTCTGTCAACACTTAGCTCAAAATGCAATGTGCTTTTCCCACAAAAGAAACGCTGCATTTCCTTTGATTTTTGGATGACTATCTATTTCTTTATTATGCTCTGCCTTCCATGATGGCATAAACTTTTTTGAGCTTCTCGTCTCTCTTCTTCCACTGAAGAACAGAGCAGACAGCTGATCATGGAAGGTGGAGCATGACAGAAGTTTCAACCCAATGGGGCTGTTAGCAGCAGCCTATCAAGACAGTCTATATGAAACACCGTTCATAATTATTTAATATTGACACTAAACAGAAAATTTGAAAGCAGGTATGACTAATCAATTGTAGCTGCAACTTTAGATGTGGACCACTAATCCCAAAACCCCTTTGTTGCATTGAGAACCTAAAGTCAATTGAAGAAAGCTGGATTTGACAACAGCCCAAAAATGAGCTATCAAATGACCACCCACCCTCTCAGCAGGAACGTCAACAATGGATGGATTGTATCAACCTGATTTTGCACATATGTTACGTATTCCTCTCTGCAAAAGCTTGACTAACCAAGCAATTTAAATCACCCTGATTTTTGCTCGTATAAACATTTCCCCTCAGCCAATAGCTATCTTACACAGTTACTAGAATATTGCATAGGATGTAATGGCTGCATCAGTATTCCTGCTCTGAGAGATCTGATCTGAGCATTCACAATCTACAACATAAAACAGGAAGAATACAGCATCTGAACAAAAATGGGGTTGGAAAAAGAAATTCCCTTAATTTACTGACATTGATGCTGGAATACATGCTTTGAATACAGATTTGTTTGTGTTTGAGTTTATGTGCATGGAAGAACCCCAGTTAACAAACCAATGTGAAAATCAACTCATAAGAGACATAATGGGTTTTATGAACAGATTTTTGAGTGAAGAAAGATTTTACTATTTGATCAGAAGCAAATGTTGTTCTCCAGCCATGAAAGCCATGTTAAGAATCCTTCCATGGTAACTGCCACTTTTTATGAAAAGTTCCATCTCGTTCTTTCCAGAATTTAAGAATCAATTTTCATTTTAGAAAGTGGACAGATCCGAGATAATATAGAAGCAGACAGGCTATGATTACAGAGGCTGGTAACAAAGTTCATTATCACTCTTTCTTCCAATTTAGTATTTTCTTTATTCTAATAGTTTTTAGCCAATCACTGTCTGAATGCTATTGTTCTCCTGTTGATACTGCTATTATATTTTTCTTGATATTATACGTCTTGAGAAATAAATGACTTCCTCATAAACAGGAAAGTTGCTTGCAGAAGTTCAAGCTTCCAGAACCTGTTCTTTGTGTTGGTGGAATTTTGCAGATCGAGCTGCAGGGTAGGGTTCAGAGACTAGAAATGGGTGGCTCACTCTCTACACGGTTTGTTTCATATGTTACTTTTTTTCACAACTTTGTCTTAATATTTGTTTGCAGTATATAGGGAGGACTTGCTACCATGAAATGCTAATTTTCCTCCAGTGCTAATAAGCTGTTATGTAAACCACCATGTATCAGCTTAAATTCTTTTAGATAAGTGTTGTATATTATCTTGTTGCTTTTGGTCCATACACAACATTTGTGTGAATGGGTAACAAGGGGACAGGTTACCCTGGAGAGAGAAGGATGAGACATTACAGGATATACAAAGCAGAGGTGGGAGAGGATGGACTACAAGATCAGTGCTCTTACTATCCCAAGTTTACTGCCTAGTTTAGTACTAACCGTGCTTTTAGAAATATGATTTTTCTCCTTATTTTTATTTTTACTTTCATGTATAAGATTTTATTAGCCTAAGCTTTTGTCAGAATGACTAGAGACTAGCTTGACTGGTATATATCTAAAACTAGGTTCTGTTACTTTCTGTGATACACATGCTCATTTTAGCTCACCCACCACAACGTTTACTGATATTTTTACTGCACTGTTATTTTATTTACTGCTTTCGTTTTCGGTATGACAATATAAGTTGTTTAGATTAAGTAGGAGGATAAGATTATTGCAAGCTTATCTCTGGTATGGCTTGTGATAAGGATGGAATCGTTCTTGTTATCAATTATTAGGTAGTTCGGTTAATTGTTCTCAGATGGGGGAACTTAACATCATTGTCTTGTATAAAAAGGATTTATGGAAAAAATAACAGCATCGTTCATTCTATTCAAAATTCAGTTTGTATTTGAAAGCCTGGCTCCCTTGAAGCAGCAAAAAAATTTCCTGCAGTTCTTATCTTTCGGTATTGCTTGGCTATCATTCTGTGGAATATTAAATTGTGGAAAGAAGTGTACTGACCAAACTTTGATGCTATTATAATGGTTATTTTAGCACTGCTATGCTATTTTATACCTTGTGTGCTCGGTTCAACTTGTAAATCCAGCTTTCGTTCCCTCTCCAGTTTTATGTCATCCATAGTTTGATTCACTTTATTGCACATTGCAGCATGTCTTATGCTCAAGTTATGGGGCGGCCATTATCTCCAACATTTGGTGTAGAGATTCTTGAGCCATCTGGGAAATTTGTCTTGAAGATTAAGAATAACACGTTGGTCGAGTTTCAAACCCAACCAAGCATACCTTCAGCTGATCACTTGCAGAGACGTCGCACATATTTCCAGCATATCTTGTCTATTCCTACCATATTGCAAGGAAACTTGGTCGATGATATCGATGAGATTGAAATGAGCGAAGAGGAAGAATAAAATCTTCTCTGAAATTGTTGTATGTCTCCCCCTCACCATCCTTTCATATGGAGAATTATGTTGAAAGTCCTCTCCTCCTTGTCAGTCTATTCTTTCAGGAGATGTACGGTTCATCCCTGTTTATCTTCAAAATTTGTAATTATTGCTTCATTTTAACAGTGGTGATCTAATTAATGAACTCAAGGCAACTTAGATTTCATATCATATGTCTATAGTCTGTCTAGTGGACAATGATCTCCAGCTCATGGTTCACTGAATCACTGGCATAGAATAGAATAAGTAGGGCTAAGCACCAACTTGTCGGAGTCGGTATTTTCGTCCTCCGACTCTGACTTGTCGGAATGGAGTCGGAGTTAGGCTTTTTTATTTGACTTTTTTCCTTAATCCATTTGATATTTTAATTTTACAATTTTAGACTTTAATCGGATTTGGACTTCCATATCAATTTTTTTTTTAAATATAATTTCTAATTTCTAATTTATTTAACCCAATTTGTAAAAAGTTAATGATTTCATTCACACAAGGATCCTTCATCCTTAGATCTTTAGAACTTGATACACACATTAAAATTTGAACACTGTAAAATAAAACAAAATTTAAACTTGTAAGAAGAAATTTTCCAACTATGATACACATTAAAAATACATAACCAAAATTACAAATTAAAATCATTTATACAAAATTACAAATTAAAAATACATAACCAAAATTACAAACTAATTATCTATCATCATCTATACTCCCAAATTATCCAACCAACTCATGGCTCATCATTCATCAAGTTCTAATTCCATTAACAAGTTACAACTTACAACAAAAGAATCACTACAAATTGCAACGAATTTCATTCCAACTTGTGCCTGAAGAAAAAAGAACAAAATTAGTATTACATGTTATAAGTTATTATAGAATCATAGATTGATTACTATAGTCTATGCATTACTACTACATGGTATATTAGGTACATTAGTGTTACATGTTATTATAGTAAAAATGTATTATTTTATTTACATTTGTTCATACTAGTATTTAACTCACTATATAAGTTATAGTTATATAAAATATATATGATTAATGTATAAAGAATATAGATATTTTTATAATAATAATTAACTCATGCTAGTATATATATTATTGAGTTTAATTAACTATATAAGATATAGTTATATAAAATCTACATAATCAATACTTTAGTTATTATACATTAGTATTACATGTTATTATAAATTTATTATTTATATATTAGTATTTATCCATTGGTGTTACATGTTATTATGTATTTTAGTATTTATACATTTTACATGTTATTATATTTATATGATTAATATATAGAAAAATATTTTTTTTTATTAAATATGTAAAATATCGGAGTGAAGTCTGAATCGAAGTCGGATCCTAGCATCGAAGTCGGAGTCGGAGCAGATCGGAGTCGGCTCACCTCTACCTCTGACTCCGACTTGACAGAGTCGAAGCGGAATCAAGATCGGAGTCGGATTTTCGGATTTCTGCTCAACCCTAAAAGTAAGGATGAAGTTGTTTCATGTTTGTCTCAATAAATCTGCTCAACCCTGAGCTTTTTTATCTACATTATTGAGTAAATCTTTAGTTCCCAACTTTCGATCTCTCTGACTGACTTGAATGTCTTCAGATTTTCCAAAAACAGAAATGGTTTTAGAATGTATATACATTTTCATCTCTTAGAGTCCGTCTTCTACTTAATAACTTTAAATTCGTTGGAGAAAAAATACCTTTTACAAATATACAGTAAATAGAAACTGATATCGATTTATCCTTCACTTCCAAGCCTTTGAGATGAGCTGAACCAATCTTGCATTTGTATGCTTCTCTTCAAAATGCCTTGGTTTCCAAATTCTCAAAAGTGGGCCCTCTATGGAATTTAGCTCACAGGCACTAATTCTTCGTCTCATTGATAATCGCCATGTCAATTTTTATAATTTTAAAAACGTAAAATATAAAAAATATAATAATTAAATGATGCAATTTGTATTTTTTCCATATTTTTTCTTTTTTAAAAAATTTTATTTTTAATTCGGTGAACACATCTAATAGAATACTTACACGAGTCATGACATAACTTCGGATGCTTTCCACTGTCTTCGTGCCGGGCCAATCAAGCACCAACCAAAATAAAGTTCCCTTTTGGATAAGGCATGCTAATGGGCTGAGAGACCGGTTCGGGCTGGGCTATAACATCTGAGAAACTTAATAAGGCTCGCTTCAGCCCGGCGTTAGTGTAAATTTCCTTAATTATTGTTCCAACTCTATTGTTAGGTTCCAGCGTCACTGTTTGATTACTCTTCTTTTTTAAGTATTTTGTGGTCTCAAATTGTTTCATGTTTGAGACCCCAAAATGGGGAGTTGTTTTCTTGTTGACAAAAGTGGTATACCACTTTTAGGATTGTACAAAAATTAATGGGACCAGCCGTCTCCGATGCGGGAGTCTAAAATTGGCCGAAACGGGTAGAGAATAGATCGGCTGTGGTATAAAATTAAGGAAACTAACACTATATACCACCACTCATTTGGTTTCGGTTTGAACCAAACCTAAACTGTCAAACTAGCTGATTATATATATATATTTATATTATACGTATATAAAACAACGCCGTATACTTAAGTGAAATGACGTTGTTTTAGTTATGAATTTTGTATAATAAAAAAAAAAGGGGGAAGTTAATTTTAATAAACTTTCCCCTTCTTCTTCTTCCCCAGTCTTCTTCCCTTTACAACTTCCCACTAGCTGCATAGCCTATTCCGCTCGCCTCCTCCTTGGACCTTCACAATGATGCTGATGGTAGACCGATGAACTGCACAGACTCACGCCAACACTGAAGACCAATATTTTAAATACCGTACCAGATGTCGTACTAGTCAAGGCACTAGAACAAAATATTTCGGTACCGGTACCGTTTCATGTATTGTTTCGGGATAGTTAATATATAAATAAATTATATATATATAAATTATATTTCAAAATAATAGTCTATATATGAATAAATTATACATAAATACATATATATATATAAATTATAAATAGTCTGATCTGAATTGGAGGTAAAAAATAAACTTGTAATTTGAAGAAATGAAAAAAAAAAGAAGAAGTAAAAGCCGAAATATTGGTTGGTACGGCCGGTATTTGGACCGGTACGAAATAGGTAAAATACCTGTACCAGACCAGTGGCCGGTACAGTATGGTATTTAAAACACTGCTGAAGACTCCAGTTTTCTCCCCCCCTAATTGGCTGGTTCTGAATCAGTCAAAACATCATCGGTGCAGCATCAGTTTTGGACCGATACAGCGTCGAATATGTAACAGCCCGCTAAAATTTAGTCTTATCTCCTCACCCTTCTCTTTCTTTTTCGCACATATTAGACAGCACGGCAATCAGTTTTGGATTCTTTCCCGACAGCAGTCACTATCTCTCTCGTCTCTACCCTCACCCGAAATCACATGCATAATTATCTTTTTTCGTAAATCACGTTACTTTGTTCTTCATCGACAACTGTAAAATCATGAACAGATTTATCCTAAGCGTTGTACCTCGATGGCGTATTCCGGATCTTATCCACCGAATTTCAAAGTATTAGATAAGCTTGTTTTTAAAATAGCACAATTATAATAATTTAATGAGCTCTGAAAATATTATAATTGTGGATAATTACTTAGATTAAATATTTTAGTTGTTTTAAGATATTAAGAGGTTTATTTTTACGTTGAAAACTCTTATTTAAATTAAATGGTTTTATCCTCTTTGAGTGATTAAAGATACTTTATCATTTTAATAATGATGAAGAAATATTATTTTATAAACTTTAGTTTATAAAATAATATTCTATCTTAATTCCTCTCAGTGTTGTAATTAAGTGTTTTATTAATTTAAATGATTTTATCTTCTTCGATTAATTAACGGTACTTTATCATTTTAAATAATGATGAGGAAATATTAGTTTATAAAATGATATTCTACCTTAATTACTCGTAGTGTTTTATTTAAATGTTTTATTTAAAATAAAACACTTACGCGTTTTCAAATCAGTGTTTTAACTCACCGTTGGTTTATTTGAGGATCCCGAAGCGTAGGATTGAAGTTATTTACCTAGGCCCCTACCCTTTTTCCTTCACTTTTTCCTTTTTCCTTTTTCTTCTCTCTCTTTCCTCTCTCTCTCTCTCTCTCCCCATGCTCTTCCCTTCCCCATTTCTCCTTACCGTCGCCGCCCCTTTGACCGCCCGTTTCTCCGCCGTCCGGTGGAGGTGTCGTACACCACCCCCGCCATTCTCTTCCAATCCCACCAAAGTTCATCCCCTCCAATTTTCAGAGCCATCGGACCAGCCGTTAGCCGCCACGAGCCCCCGGAAGTTGCTGCCCTGCTCTGTTTTCCTCCTTACCGTCGCCGCCCATTCGGCCGGCCGTTTCTCCGCCGTCCGGTGGAGGTGTCGTACACCACCCCGCCATTCTCTTCCCCTTCCACCAGAGTTCATACCTACCAATTTTCAGAGCCATCGGACCAGCCGTTAGCCGCCACGAGCCCCCGGAAGTTGCTGCCCTTGCCCTGTTTTCTCCCCTGTTGCCGATTTCTTTCTCCGCCCAGAACCGCCGCTCGCCGGCGGCGTGGCCTACACCACCCACCCAGATTTCTTCCCCTCTCACCGGTGAACATCCCCTCCAAGTTTCACCTCCATCCGAGCCACCGTTAGCCACCACTCTCGCCTCCAAACAAATGGTTTTTAAGGCTTTTCACCATTTTGGACCACCATACACGGCCAAATCAGCCACCAAGCACCACCATTGGATTCACCACATCAAGGGCTTCCTCCCCATGTCTTTCTTTTTCCCTAACTCTCACTCTTTCTCATATGGGTTTCTCAAAACACCCGTTCGGTTGCACCACCGTGCGCCGCCGTACACGGCCACCCGTGGTGTTTCACCACCACCATCTTGTTCCTCTCATCCTCATGAACCTCTCCAAGAAATTTCATGGCCAACGGAGCTTTGTAGAGCTCTCACTCTCTCTCACTCTCCAAGGCCGAAAATGGCTTCAAACGGCCGATCCGCCGCCGTCAGCCACCTTCCGACCACCACCTCGCCACCACAGCTCCACCACATGTTCCTCTACCTTTCCCTAGCTTGCCATGAAGTTCTATGGCTTTTCGCTACCTCGCATCTCCTCCGCTCACCGTTCGGATTTACTGTTCACGGCGTGATGCCGCCGTGCTCCGTCACCTTTGACCACCACGAGGCGACCGTGAGTCTTCCAAGACCACGCCTAGCCTTTCTCAAGCCCAAACTACCACTTTATGTGGTGGACAGCCACCGTACGCGGTGTTACCGCCACGTACGCTCCTCCGACGCATGTTCGTGACGAGCAGCGAGCGACGCACGGGTTATCCCGTCGATGGTATAACCCTCTATCTTTAGTTATTTATGTTTAACATAGTTGTTTTGGTTGGCTGTAGACTGTGTAGTTAGTGTTTGTGGAGTTCGCTGCGTAGTTGTGAAACAAGTGTGGTTGTGAAGTGTTGGGCTTGATTTTGTAGTTTTGTGGACTGTGCTGTGAAGTATAGGCGTGAGATGGATGCCGTAGATGTGATACGGCGGGTTGTGTGAAGAGAATACGCGTGTAGCGTATTCTGTGTAAAGCAGCGACGCGCCGTGCGACGTGCGCTGTAGTGTGTGTGGTGTAGAATGAAGGGAGTGCATGTGAAGTGTACTCCGTGTTGTTTGGTGACGCACCGTGTGATGTGCGTCGGGGTGATGAGTGTTGTAGCGAAAGGAGTACGCGTGGCGCGTACTCCGTGTCGCGTAGCGATGCACCGTGAGACGTGTATCGCAGTGATGGGTTTTGTAGTGTGAATGGAAGAGAGTTCACGTGAGTGTACTCTGTACTAGGTCGTGATACACCGGATGCGTGTCACGAAGGGTTGGATGGCGTAGCAGAGAAGTGTGGAGCGTATGGTGTAGTGTTGGGAAACTGTATGACAGTGTCCCGAAGCAGTGATGATATGGATTATAGTCCGGGGTGACGGTGTCATCTTGTGGTTGACTATGGCTAAGAGTATATGGATTGAGAAATGAGTTGTTTGTTTGGTTGTTATTGATAATTTTAATGAACTTGATTTAGTGCAAAGGCTTTCTGAAGTCAAATTATCTCTTCCGAGTATAGTGAAACCTCAAGTTTCCCGTGGTGTTGCAAGTGCTCACAATATGGCAATTGAGTTCAGAATTGAAAATCTTAAGGACTTGAGTGTTCCTCTTCCAGCTGTTGTGCAGTTCCTCGTGTTTCGCGCTCTATTCTCATAGAACGCGACGATCGAGGTAAGTTAGCCTCTAACTTACTATCAGTTTATTGTGTATGTGTGATGGGTAAGGGAACTAAATTTATGTATGTATGTTATCGTATATGCCATGTCATGCTATGTCATTACATGTTTATCTGTTAGTATGATTTAATCTCTCATGAATATTTATCTGTTACACAATCTTTTCTGTCATACAATGTTGTATGTTATAAGTATGCCATGTTAAGTATGCCATATGATACATGTATGCCATGAAATGTTTATGATTAAATCATATTGTGCCATTTACAAGTATACGCCATGTTAGAAAAGTATATGATATTAAATAATATCTCATGCATTAAGAAAGATAAGACATGTTATGTTACGTATAATACGTGGGGCCACAACAACTGTGGAGTACGTATTATATTTTATGTTACTTATAATGCGTGGGGCCACAACAACTGTGGAGTACGTATTATATTTTATGTTACTTATAATGCGTGGGGCCACAACAACTGTGGAGTACGTATTATATTTTATGTTACTTATAATGCGTGGGGCCACAACAACTGTGGAGTACGTATTATATTTTATGTTACTTATAATGCGTGGGGCCACAACAACTGTGGAGTACGTATTATATTTTATGTTACTTATAATGCGTGGGGCCACAACAACTGTGGAGTACGTATTATATTTTATGTTACTTATAATGCGTGGGGCCACAACAACTGTGGAGTACGTATTATATTTTATGTTATGTGTATTCATGGGGCCACAACAACTGTGGAGCATGAAGTATGGGGCCACAACAACTGTGGAGCATACACTACGTGAGACACAGCAATTGTGACACGTAGAATACGTGGGGCCACAACAACTGTGGAGTACGTATTATTTTTATGTTACTTGAATACGTGGGGCCACAACAACTGTGGAGTACGTATTAACGCACGTTATTAATCAAGACAATTGAATAATATTCCAAGTTTATGTTAAGTCCAGTTTCAGATCAAATACATGATAAGTCAAGTTTTAGATCAAGTCCATGTTATGTTATGCTCACGTATATGTTATGTTCATGTCATGTTATGTTCAAGTTTATGTTATTTTCAAGTTCTTATTTATGTTATGCATGTTTACGTTCATGCTATATTTCAAGTCCATGTTATGTTTCACGTTCATGTTATGTTGTTTGTTCATGTTATGTTTTAAGCTTAAGTTTATGCCATGTTAAGTCAAGTTCAGTTCACGTTTAAGTTCTGGTTAAGTCATGCTATATGTCAAGTTATGCTATGCTTATGTACGACTATACTTATGCATTTATGCTTTTACTGCCATGCATGCATCTTTAACCTGTGTGTGAGTTTTATGTTAACTTACTGAGATTTGTAATCAAATCTCACTGTGGTAGTCCCAACTACCATTCCCCCCGAATGGTAGATCTTGTTACAGGACCCAAAGGAGAATTGGAATCTGACCAACTGAATACGGTCAACTAGGCCACGGTGCGATGTTGATGATGGTATAGTATTTAACTTAGGTTAATACTTGTACTTTTGGAGTTGTATCTCAAGTATTCTTTTGATCACAACCATTTTGGACTAGTGTGGTGATCACGGCTTTTTAGTATGCCTTTATGTATGAAATATGTTTCAAGTATTTGGGATATTTTTAGTTTGGTGCATAGTATTGCTAAAGAAAAAAATTATCCGCTGCGAATATTGCATAATGCTAGATGCATGTTAGGAACATTGCATCTTATATGTCATGAACGGGGGCAGGTAACCTTGTGTTGCATGTCTCGACGCTTCAAATGTCCGTTCAATCCCAAGCGGAATTTGGGGGCGTCACAGAATATGTCAGTTTTGGACCAAAGCAGCATCGAATACATTAGTTTTTAGCCTTAAATGCTTTAATGATTTTGAACAGAAAAAAGAGACAGAACAAGAAGTAAATTTTTTAGTTTTGAGGGGTTGTTTGGAAGATGGGATGGTTTTATCTCATCTCCTCAAACATCACTTAAATATAAATATTTTTCAATTTGAAATTTTTAACTTTTTTATCTAATCATTATAACTTTTCTAAACTTATAAACAAAATACAAAGAACGATTCAATTTTTTCAAATCTCAATACTAAAATTAGATTAAAAAATATATATTATAACAATATTTTAACTTTACAATATTTTTATTTATCTTTTTCTCTCTTTTTTCAAAACTCTATAAAATATCATAATTCAAATTATTTCACTACTATTCACAATTTTCTCATTTAATCTCAATCCGAAGCATCCCTTGATTAGGGTTTTGTTTATTTGGTTTGTGTTGTTGTCTCAAAAGTTTACTCGAGGAAAGTGAATTCCAATGGACTGCATTTAAGGATGAAGAAATCGATCTAGAAAGATACTAAACATATTGTTGGTGTGAAAGCCAGCAACATCGATTAACATAAAAAAATATTTACATTTTGATTTTTTATAATTGTAATAGATCCTCTAAATAAAAAATAAAAAGGTTTGTTCCTACCAGTGTATACAAAGTCAGTTCCTATGGTCCATTAATTAAAGTGTGAAGCTGTTTCCAACATCAGGTATGTGCTATCCAATTACCATTTAAGGTAGTGGCTTAAGAAGGAAGTCTCCTCTACTAAAAGTCGTAGCTCCAAAAGCTGGTAGCTTTAACTTTCATTCATTATTTGTACAGCATTCACATTATTCATTATTATTTTGACATGAAATTAAATAATTAAAAAAAACAAATAACAATTTATAATTATTCACTTTTATTATCCCTTAAAAATTGATATTTGTAATTTTAGAATGTATAAGTTTCAAGTATTAATTATTTTGAAAAAAAGTAAGTAAATTTGAGATTCACATAAAAAATTAATTTTTTAATAGTAAATTTAATACTTCTTTTCAAAGGTAGTATGCAAAGCTTACGCATCCTAAAACTGTATCTAACATTACTCATTTTTTTTTTTTTTTTTTAATTTTGCCAAAAACGAAGTTTACATCTAATAAAAGGCAAAAAGGATGATAAAATGATTATATTTAATAAGATGATTAATAATATTAAGATGTTGTGCAGTAAGGAAGTGGCAGATCAATTGCGTGATAGACAGAAGACCTTCCTGCATGCATCAAGAAGAACCTTTGTGGATTAGTGGATACACAAACCTCATGGTTGTTGAAAAGAAAAGAGACATTGGAGTTTTCAACCCATGAAAGAGATGTTTTCAACCCATGCGAAGAGGACATTGAAGCCATGTGAATGTGAATGGAAAGAATAACATGTTATACAGTCCAATATCCCAACTATCCATTATATAAAACAGTTACGAAAAATCATGCCAACCCCAAGAATTCTTCATTCTTTTGAACCTACCCAATTGAATAACAAACAAACAAACACTCTAGATCGAAGAAGAAACATATATTTTATAGTAAGTAAGAGATTGGGTCTCTCGGACTCCGAACGGGTCAACATATATAGCTACAATTAACTATATATGTCAAACATTCTTCTAGAACTAGGAAATACTTGGACTGAATATGTAGACTTTGTAGTATTATATGCTAGGCTTATACTGTGGATATAATACTAGATATAGTACTCTTAGGGTGCAAGACCCGCGCACGCACTCTCTTTAAAAAATTGAAGTCTATTATTAAAAAAATGATTTCATCAGGTAAGTTTTAAATTTACTTACTTTTTTCAAAGGAAATGCGCAAGACTTGCAAATCCTAGAACTGTTATTGTTATTTATCATAATTAAATATTGTAGAGTAGAAACGTTGTATTTATGTCTTCATTGATTGTAGAAAATATTTGAGACAAGTGATTATAGAGAATCTTTAGTCTATAATTATTTGTTTAGAGAGTTATTTGCTTTACGAGCTGGTTAATTGAGATCCAAGATCTGGTAATTGAGATTGACTCTATACATGTGGTTAATTGGTTTCAAAATGATACATAACCACATGAAAATACTTTGAAAGGTGGAGTGACATTATAGATCTTGTTGTCCAAATACATTTCCAGATTGCTCACATTTTCATAGACAAAAACATGTTGGTTGATGGTTTGTCTGTGTTGGATAATTATAGGCTCAATACCTCTTACTAGTCATTTAATATTCTCTTTTTTTTTTTATTATTATTATTATTTTTACTTAATAGTTAAAGAAATGACTATTAGTGAAGTTGTATATATTTTTTTAATTTTTTCTTAATGATTAATGATATTAAAAAATATTTTAAAGAAAATAATAATAAAAAGTTTCAAATATACTATAGAGTAGCAAATGGACGATAGAAAGTAATAAGCCTATCATTATCCTTATCTATAGCTTAGCTTCCTTCACATCTTATTGAAATTTATGTGGTGGAGAACTTAAGTTTGCCTACACCTAGATTTAGGTTACCTACATTTAGATAAAGCTTATAAGTTCTGTTTTTTATACTCTTATGGATATTGATTCCGTAAAGATTTCTCCACCATAATTGAGGTCTTATGCAATTATAATGATATAATATTAGGGTCAATGTTGTGTCTCGTACACTTTTGAGCCGAGTCCTTGGTAGGTCAGATTTTCAGTCTTGGACCTGCGAACACAAAGAAAGCATCTCGAGATGGTGGCCGTGATGTGGCCAAGAAATCTCCAATGTTAAAGTTAGTATTGCCTTAGAGAGGTGTGTAAGTGAGTATGGAGAGTTCAAAGAGTCTAACCCCTATCCCAATGCTTGGGAATTGTTTTTATACCTGGTCCCTGAGATCAAACGCCCATACTTTGTGACAGGAGGAGATGTCCTCCCCGTAGTTCATTTCGCCATACTTATTTAATGCGGTATGGCTTTCTGAGGGATACATTTAATGCGGCATAGCCATCTGGGAGGTGCATTTAATGTAGCGTGACCTTTTGCCTTGTTCTGCTATAGGATGCACGTCGTTTGGTTCTTCCTTCTACTCTCGCTAGAAGATTGAGGGTTTTCCACCATTTGCGCTCTCCTGTCCACTCAAGGCTGTCTAGGACTCAATTCTATTAAGGTGGTGTGCTCCGCCCTCCTTTGCACCAGGGTAGTCTTCCCTCGCTTCCAAGGTGGTAGCCGCCTTCTGCTAGGGATAAAAACCCTTTAACTAGACTGATAAATCGCTAGGTTGGCCTGGGCCTCTCACAGTATTGGACTCAGATTCTAGGCCTTAGGCTAGGAAAAAACTACCTTAATAGATAATTTGTTAATTTTAAAAAAATTTATAAAAAAATGTTTCACTTAAGAAAAAAATGCTCTCGTTCTTCAATTATTTTGGTACTCCAAGCAACACAAATGGAATGTGAAAAAAGGCCACATAGTAAGAAAATATAATGAGGTGTGTCTTTTACCGTAGAGGAGGACAATCTCCTTATGTCGGCTTGGCTCAACATTAGCATGATGCTATACAAGGGACAGATAAAAATCTTCACATATGTGTGAGAGAATTAGCAATTATTATAGTGAGTATAAAAAACCTAGCATGACAAATCGTTCTAGGGGGTCATTGACCAATCGATGGTCAGTGATCCAAAAAATACACAAATAAGTTTTGTGTTATTGTGGTCCAAGTAGAATTATTGCATCCAAGTGGTGCGACACAGCAAGATAAGGTATGAGTTTCTAACTGCATCAATTCTAAAATTTGTTGCTGAAATTCTCTTTATCTCATTCTCACCACTTGGCATATTTAGATCGAAAGAGTCAAAATCATGTATAGAGAGATTGAGAATGCCACTTACAACATGGAACACTGCTGATGTCTATTGAGACACCAACCAAAATGGTAGCAACATATGTCCTTGTTGCCAATGAGAAGGCGACCACAAGGGAAACACCCAACTATTGCAGAGTTGACTCCACTAGGACACGACACGATAGATGACAACGTATAGGTAATTTTTTAGAGAGCAAGAAGGTTGAAAAAAAATGGAGAGAAAAATGAAGGCTAGAGAAGCTTCCAATACTGATTGAGGCCTTAACTCGCATGAGAAATGATAGAGCCATATGTACTTTTGAGAGAAAACAAGTAGTAAGCAATTTTCTTTCTGATAGGACTGAATTACTGGTGGAGAAAAAGAGGAAGAATGATATGGAGAAAATGAAGATTGATATAGAGATACTGAAGTTAGATATTGCTAGCATGAATGGAATGCAGCAAGAGTATTTCTTGAATATTCAAAAAGAGATTTTCAAGAATTCAAGGAAGCGATTTTCATCTCCATCTCCATCTCCATCTCAACTTTTTGAAGATTCGTAGCCTTTTGTTGGTGTAATGTTTTGGGGTTGTTCTTATCCACTTAATATTATAATTAAATACTTTACAATTAGTTTTATTAGCTGGCAGTCACATATGGTTGAAATACATATGGCTAGGCATCAACTATTACCTATGCTAGTTTGTGGCTTTTTGTTATTTTAGACTTTAAATCTGGGTGTATGTCACTATGGGCAGCAACTATATGTGAATGTTGTACTGAGGATGTTGACAAGATGTTATTATTTTGACTCTGTTTCCATTACTGAGCATGTTGTTTGGTTGGGAAATGGGGCATAGAGGTTTATGGTAGTATGAGAATATAGAAGCAAGGGAGGTTTATGGTCTCATTGGTTTGAGTGGGTTACAAAACCAGGTGTGAAATATTTTAATGGAGGAGTGATATATGAGAAGTGGGTGGAATTACTTTGCATGTTGTTTTTCTCTCTTTGAAAAGCTTGTGATTTGATTTGTAGTTATCTTATATTGGTTCTTTTGGGTTTCAGATGGAAGGAAAATTTTGTCCATACTATTAAATCACTGCTCATGAAGTTTAGGAGCAATTCTTAGCAATTTTAATGTGTTTTTTGGACCTTTTTATTCCATACCTGATCGTTGGGTTGTTAGTTTTTTGTTAACATCTACAAAAACTGTCAACTAGAGATGTTAATTTTATATATGGTTAGATTCAATTGATGAAAATGAATATTATTGTTGGAGGCTATTGAAGATTATCAAAATAAAAATAAAAAGTATTTAAAAATAATAAAAGAAATCTAAATTATAAAAAATAATAATATTCTATTATTATAGAGTGTGTAATGACTAATTTAATGTAGACTTCAAGTTTTGAGTGATTAATTATAAGTAAAAAAGTTATATATTAATCAAATTTTGAAGATTGGGATGACTAATCCAATAACAATGCTAATGGGCTGAGAGACATATTCGGGCTGGGCTACAACATCTAAGAGCATCTTCAATGGATTTGTCAAAGTTAAATGATACTTTTGATGAATGTGAGATAAATTTTAACTTTTAGCTATTCTATTCACATAAGTCTTACATTAGAATATTTTTTTTTTCATTATATAATAATAAAATAATATAAGATAAATTTCACTTTGACTATTCACATCAAATCTCTATATTGAATTATCTATTTATTCATATATAGTAATAAAATAATTAATAAAAAAATATTTAATATTTTTTAACTATATATTAATTTATTTTATTTTATCACTTTTTATCATTTTATAATTTATTTTATTTGAATTGTATGCAATGAATTTTTCATAAAAACGGTAGTTGGAGTTGAGCCCGACATTAGTTGTAACTTTGCTTAATTATTGTTTGGCTCCAGCGCCACTGTTTGATTACTCTTCCTTTTAAGTATTTTGTGGTCTCAAATTCTTTCACGTTTTAGTGATTTCAAATTCTTTGACATTTTGTGTTCTTAAAGGCGAAAGAATTTGAGACCACAAAAATAGGGAGGAGTTTTCTTTTTGACAAAAGTGGTATACTGCATTAATGACTTTGAACGGAAGAGAAAAAAGACAGAACAAAGAATTAAATTTTTTAGTTTTAACTCGACGAAAGTGAATTCAAATGGACTGCATTTAAGGATGAAAAAATCTATCTGGAAGCTCGTTTATTGAGATACTAAACACATTATTGGTGTGAAAGCCTTCAACATCGATTTACATAGAAAAATATTTTCATTTTGATTTAAATATAAGTTCCTTTGATCATTTGTACCGATGGTCCATTAATTAAAGTGTGAAGCTTTTTCCAACATCAAGTATGTGCTGTCCAATTACTATTGAAAGTAGTGGCTTAAAAAGAAAGTAGTGGCTTAAAAAGGAATTCTCGATCTTCCACTTACCCTTACAGCTGCAAAAGCTGGTTTTGGCGGTGAAGTCATATTATTTATTATTTTATTATTAATTTTTATCTATTTTTTTATTATTTTATATTATTATTAACTATAATTTAATACTTTTTACTATTATTTACGGAATAAGGTTACCTTATTACCTAAATACAACTTTAACTTTAATTTATTATTTGTATAGGATTAATATTATTTATTATTATTTTCATATGAAATTAAATAATAATAATAAAATATCAGTTTATAATTATTCACTCTTATTGTCTCTTAAAAAATAATATTTGCAGTTTTAAGGTGTATAAGTTCTGAATAATCTTTTTTTAAAAAATAAGTAAATCTAAGATTTAGATAAAAAAAATTATTTTTTTAATAATAGACTCATACTTGTTTTCAAATGAAGTGTGCAAAGCTTACACACTTTAAAAATGTATATAATATTATTCATTTTTTTTTTCCAAATACAAAGTTTACATTTATTTGATATGACGTAAAAATGATGATAAAATGATTATATTTAACACACTACAATAAAGCTGTTTATTTACGATTAATTATTTTCAATGAAATGATTATTTCTAGTTAATATGAATATGTTTTTATTACAAATAGTTCATTTCAATACAAAAAATTAATTATAAATATCCTCTCTCTTTTTTTCTTTTTTTTTTCTTTTTTGTTATAGTGATAAATTAGTTGTTGCGTAAGGAAGTGGCAGAATTGCGTGATAGGGAGAAGACCTTCCTGCATGCATTGAGAACTAGAACCTTTGTGAACTAGTGGATACACAAACCCCATCGTTGTTGAAAAGAGAGGAGACATTAGAGTTTTCAAACCCATGAAAGAGATGTTTTCAACCCATGCGAAGAGGACATTAAAGCCATGTCAATGTGAATGGAAAGAATAACATGTCATACAGTCCAATATCCCAACCATCCATTATATAAAACAGTTACGAAAAGTCATGCCAACCCCAATTGAATAACAAACACTCTAGAAGAAGAAACATATATTTTGTAGTAGACTTTGTAGTATTAAATGCAAGGCTTTTACCGCGCGTGGATATAATTAAATGTAGATACAGTATTTTTAGGATACAAATCCCGCGTAATTTCTTTAAAAAATTAAAATCTATTATAAAAAAAAAATGATTTCGTTCACGTGAGTTTCAAAATCTAAAAAACATTGTATTTATGTCTTCATTGATCGTACAAAATATTAAAGACAATAAGTATAGAGAATCTTAGCCTATAATTATTTGTTTGGAGAGCTAATTGCTTTACGAGTTGGTTAATTGAGATCCAAGATCTTGTAATTGAGATTGACCATATACATGTGGTTAATTGGTTTCAAAATGATACATAATCTCATGAAAATACTTTTAATGGAGTGATATTTTAGATCTTGTTGTCCAAATACATTTCAAGATTGCTTACATTTTCATAGACAAAAACATGTTACTCAGAGCACTCACAATAGGTTTTGTAAAATCCATTGTTATGTAAAATTTAAAGAAAAATGGTCTAAAACATGCATCCAACGGATGCTTTATTTTTTTTCTATTTTACATTTGTGTACAGTGTTGCCTCTAGATGTAGAAGCAACTGTACACCAATGTAAAAATATTTTAATTGTTTTCTATCTTTTCTTGTACTTTTTCTTTAAAATTAATTTCTTTTATTATACTTTTTCTCTTATAAAATATTAAAAAGTATAATATTAAAATGATATAAAGAAAAAATAGATAAAGTGATGTATGATGTATTGTAAAAATTAGTATGTAAACTAGAAAAAGTGAGATTTAGTAATGTATTTTAAAGGATAGGATGAAAAATTCATTGGGAGTGCTCTCAGTGGTCTACCTCTGTCGAATAATGATAGGTTTATAACCTTTTATTACTCATTTATTATTTTCTTTATTTATTTATTATTTATTAATTAACAAAATGACTATTAGTGAAGTTGTATATATATATATTTAATTTTTTTAATATTTAATGATGTTAAAAAAATACTTATAAAAAAATAATAATAAAATAAAAATTTTAAATACACTGTAAAATAATTAATGAATGATAAGAAGCAAATCCATCACCCTTGTCGGCAGTTTGGTTCCTTTCAACATCTGATTGAAATTTATGTGGTGGAAGTTGAGTTGGCCTACATCTATACGTAGGTTAGCTACATTTAGGTTTCAAGAGTATTTTATATTTTTATGGATAGTGATTCTGTAGAGGTTTCTCCACCATAATTGAGGTGTTATGCAATTATAATGATAGAATATTAGGTTTATAGAATCAAGTTTTAATAGAAAATTGGTTTCTTTTTTTAAAAAATATCCTACACTTGACACAGTATATCATATTTACTTTAAAATCAAATTAATTTTATAATTTATAATACCATATACCATTTCAAATTATATCATTTTCAATCTCTTTTTATATTATTTTTATAAATCTCATATTTCTCATCTACTTAAGAGCCTATTTGGGGTTTACATTTTATATTAGGGATAAGAGTTGTTAACCTTAAAATGATATTTAAATTTAATATTTCATTTTTTGTGTCAATAATTAATAATAATTAAATTAAAAAAATGTTATGTCTACATATATATTTTATATAAAAAGTTTATATATTAATATAATTTTATTTAATCAAAAATTTTAAATAGAATTTTATATATAATTGTGAAGTGCGTAAATACTGTATAATTATTTTTTAAAAAAATTAATTTTATAATATAAATTTTATTTTTTATTTATTTATTTTAAAATAATTACATAAGACAATTCAGGATTATAAATATTTCTTTTTCATTTACGTGAGCCTTACGTATCTATTGATTTGACTTCCTACTTTTTTTTTTTTTTTTTTTCCTTAACAGCGACTGATCTCGTGGACGATGGTGAGATAGTATTGTAGATTTTAATATTTTTATATAGTAATTTGTTAGTTTAATAAACAGTAAAAATAGATAATAAATAAATAAATAAATGTTTGTCTCATCCCTTTTTTTAAAAAAAACAGACCGTTCATCTCTCTCAAAACAGGCCCCTTCATCTCTCACAAGACAGGATAAATTCGTTTCTTTTTTTTTTTTTTCTCGGCAGGATAAATTCGTTTCACATATTCTATATCGTATTTCCAGATTGAGAAAAGTTTTTTCTTCCAAAAAAGTGGTCTTGTAAGTTTCTGCACCTCATATTTCTGCAAGATTTTAAGTCATTTCCTTTGTTAATATATCTCTCTTTCCAGAAATTCGTATTTTGTTACTGAAATAGTGAGAATCTGCGTATTTTTCATTTTAGAGTATCAGGTTGGTGATGAGGCTCTCTGGTTTTGGTAGGGAGCTGAAATTCCGTTGAGCTTTGATTGCCATTTTCATGTTAGGGGAGGGTGGGGGACTTTTGTTGTCACTGTAGCAGCTGATAAATTGTCTTGTACATCACCGATTCAGATTTTGAAGTCTGAACAAATAACTGGGTCTTGCATATCTTTTGGAGTAGTTGCTTGATATGGAAGCTTGTATGGATTTCTTAGATCGGCTCGATTTCGACGTATCGTTGAAGATTCTAACGTATTTGGAAGATCCATCTGATCTTGTACGCGTTAGTTCTGTCTCACAGTCTTGGCGAAATTTTGGTGAGTTAAAACAGTTAAATGCATGCGTTTCTGAATATGGTAGACTCTTAATTTTATATTGCAAATAATCCCAATTCCTTCGTTCATCCAAGTAATTTAAATCCGTTATTTTGTTCAGTTTGAGTAGATTTAGTAGCAAGTATACTATGGAACCATATGGAGTAAAATAAGTTGTTTTTGTGTACAACAATTACCAGTACTTACATGTTTTTGGTATAAGTGATACAATGTGATCAAAATTTTGTTACAAAATTATTGATAAACAGTGCTCATTCGAGGCTTTCATGAGTAGTTATCATATTAGATTAGGAGAGTACATGATTTTAAGTGAGGCATATGATTAAGGGTTGGTAGAATTTCTACTTCATAGTGGCCCATGTAGTTATGACTCACAAGGGAAAAAAGAAAAAGAAAAACGAATTGAAATTGCTGTCTTTTACCTGTACTTAGTGTTGTAGACTGGTTACAGGTTTAAAATGCAGTTGGTCTCATGTTATGTTATATTTAGCTTATGCTGATATCCTTTAGGTGATATGTACGACTTTTTTCAGTCCATTGTTTCTGTCAATTTGGTAGTTTATGAACTCTGAAAGTTCAGTGTTAATTACTATCTCGGTACCAAGGTGAATGAAATGATAGTAACTCTTAATGATCTGCAGTGATTGCAAATGGTCTTTGGAAGCAATTATGCTTGAGAATGTTTCCTCAGTTATCTAGAGTTGCCCATGTTATTGGGTTGAACAAATGCAGAGCAACAGAGCCTGTAGAAGCTGGATCTAGCTATTCAAAGGAATGGGAATCTTTGGAAAGGAATGATAGGGGTTATGCCCTTTTAGCTCGAGCTTGCACATCATTTATTGTTAGGGATTGCATTTCAGAAGCAATTGTTGCATCTAGCACTGATAATTATCCGGCGGAAAGCATTGATAATACTCTTGTTGCACTGAGACATTCATACTGGTCAAGTAAAGGACAGAGTAATCCTGAGGTGCCTGAGAGACTAACATACAAATTGGCCGATGACTTTTGTGTTATTACTGAAATAAATATAAGCCCTTTCCAAGGTATTGTGTCAAACCTTTCCACTAACCATGCATTCTTCCACATTGTTTTGACCTTATAAACATCTTTCAATGATGATGTGATTTGTTAATCTGTCCAGCTTACTTTCAGAGGGGTGAACCTATTTATTCGGCCAAAGCCGTGCGATTTAGAATGGGCCATCCCAAGGGCCCTGCAGATGTAGGGAATGATCTCCTGGGTGACTTGTCACCTGGTTCTGCTGATGTCAAATTTATATGGACCTACACTTCACAAGAATTTCCAATGGCTCAGGTCTTTATTTATTTTTGTGATATTTTTACTATTTCGATTTGGTTTCTGAGGTGAGGGAATTCTTGGGGATGAGGGGTGTCTATTAAGAAGCTGAACTGCAATCTTTCACAGGCATTGCTCTGTCAGCACTTCGCTAAAATGCAATGTGCTTTGCCTGCAAAAGTTGCTTTTCCTCTGATTTTTGCATGAGAATCTATTTCTTTCTTCTGGTCTGCCTTCCATGCTGGCATAATGTTTTAGGAGCTCTCTCTTCTTCCACTGAAGAACAGAGCAGACAGAGGATCATGGAAGGTGGAGCATAACAGAGGTTTCAACTCAATAGGGCTGTTCATTTCTGATAGAATTCCCTGAACTGAAAATGGCAGCCTATCTAGCCACACTATATGAGATTAAGCTCATAGAAAGTTGTTTTAAAGTTTTAAGGATATTACAAAGGCTGGTAACAAAGTTCTTAGTCACTCCTTTCATCGAATTTACTATCTCCTGAATCCTTATTAGTTTTTTACCTGATCATTTTTATCAAGGCTTACTTATTATTTGATGACTGTCTGAAGAGTCCTACTTGCAAGCTGGTGTGAAGAACACACCCCACACCACTGACATGGCAGGGTTTGATTTGCAAGAGAACTAAATTTAAACTCCTCTTGCAAATCAAATCCTGCAATGCCAATGGTGTGAGGTGTGTGTCGTCTACACCCCTTTCAAATATCATTATTCCTGTCTGAATGCTATTCTTTTTCTCTTGATCATGCTATTATCTTTCTTTTTATTCTATGCTTGTTGAGAAATAACTGACTTCCTTGAATTGACTTCCTCAAACAGGAAAGTGGCTTACAGAAGTTCAAGCTTCCAGAACCTGTTCTTTGTGTTGGTGGAATTTTGCAGATTGAGCTGCTGGGCAGGGTACAGAGACAAGAAATGGATGGCTTATTTTATACATGGTTTGTTCCATACCCCCTTTTCCACAACTATTTTTTTTTAATATTCATCTGTAGTTATACAATGGAGGACTTACCATGCCCAAGAAATGCTAATTTTCCTCCACTGCTAGTTATCTGTTATTTAAACCAGTGTATAGGCTTCAGTCTTTTCGTTAAGTGTTGTATATCATGTTATTGCTTTTGATTCATACACGACATTTGTGTGAATGGGTAACACTAGTTACCCTGGAGATTGAGAAAAGACATTCCCAGATAGGATATACAACAGCAGAGGTGGGAGAGGATAGACTCCAAGATCAGTGTCTTAGGCTCTTAGCTATCACAAGTTTACTGCCTAGTTTCCCTCTGCCACTAGAACCTGTATCTTGAAATTGTAGAATTTTCTTCCACATGCAGGGATTTTTTTAATACTAACCGTGCTCTTGGATATCTGATTATACAATTTTTTAAAATTTTAGATTTACGTTCCTATTTAACACTTTTTTAGCCTAAGCTTTTGTCAGAATGACTAGGGGCTGGCTTAACTGGCATATATCGAAAAGTAGGTTCTGTTAATTTCTGTGATACGCAACCCCTAGGGATTGGCTCAAGTGGTAGAAGCCTTGGACTTGGGGGTACCAGGTCTAAGGTTCAAATCCCCTTGGGTGCAAACAATCTTTAAGAGCCATTGTTCCCCTTGAATTACCCAAGGTGCACTTGCAGAAAATTCCTTACCGAGGGCCTGTGCACTCCCGAGATTAGTCAGAACGTTAGTCATGGACATCTGGTGCCAATAAAAAAAAAATTCTGTGATATGCATGCTCGCTTCAGCTCACCCTCGCCAACGTTAGACTGGTGTTTTTACTGCACTGTTAACTGCATTTTTTTCGATATGGAATAAAATTTCTTTAGATTAAGTAGGAGAATAAGATTATTGCAACCTTTTCTCTAGTAAGGCTTGTGATACGGAAAGAATTGTTATTGTTATCAATTATCAGGTAGTATGGATAATTGTTCTCAGCTAGGGTACTTATCATCAATATCTTATATAAAAAGGATTTATGGTAAAAATAAAAGCATCGTTCATTCTATTGAAAATACAGTTTATATATGGAGGCCTGGTCCCTTAAAGCAGCCATAAAACACTTCCTGCAGTTCATGTCTTTCAGTATTGCTTGGTTTTCATCATTGTGTGCAATATAAAATGGTGGAAAGAAATTGTGGAAAGAAGTGTGCCAACCAAAATTTGATGCAGCTATAATAGTTACTTCAGTACCACTAAGCTCTTGTATGCACAGTACAACGTGTAAATCCAACTTTCCTGCCCTCACAGAAGCATCCTACATAAAGGAGGACCTATAGGGGCTAGATTGTTCTTTACAAAGTAATATTTTTTGTGTGTGGAGCATTCTGCTGCTATTTGGACTGAGGGCAGAAAGTTGTATGTAGTTTATTTTTTGATGCACTTTATTCCAAATTGCAGTGTCTTACGTTCAAGTTATGGGACGGCTGTTATCTCCAACATTTGGCGTAGAAATTCTTGAACCATCTGGGAAATTTGTCTTGGAGATTAAGAATAACACATTGGTCGAGTTTCAACCCCAACCAAGCATACCATCAGCTGATCAGTTGCAGAGCCGTCTCAGAGATTTGCAGCATCTTGTGTATATTGGTAATATATTGCAGGGAAATGTAGCAGTTGATATGGATGAATTTGAATTGGGTGAAGAGGAAGAAGAAAATCTTCTCTGAATTTGTTGAATGTCTCCCTCTCCCCACCCTTTCCATATGAAGAATTCTGTTGAAAGTCCTCTCCTCGGCAGTCTTTCTATCAGGAGATTATGGTTCATCCCTGTTTATCTGCATATTTTGTAATTATTGCTTTCTATTAACGGTGCTGATCTAATTAATGAACTTGATGTAACTAAGATTTCATATCATATATCAATCGTCTAGTGGGCAATGAACTGCAGCCTGAGAGAGAGAGAGAGAGAGAGAATCACTGGTATTGAACAAGTCTGAAGTTCTGTTTGTCTTACCATTTTTTTTCCTTCCCTTGCCAGAGAGATTATATACATTATTGGTTACTAAAATTGTAGTTTCCAATTTTATATTTGTCTGAGTGACTTGAATGTCTTCTGATACTTTTTTACGAAACGGTTTTAGATTGTAAATACACTAAAAATTTGTGTTTCTTTTGATCAGTCTCCTACTTGGTAACTTCAAATTCGTTGGTAGTTGCAGGAAAATAATACCTTTGGGATCCTATTTTATTTTCTGATATACAACACTTCCCTTCGCTAGACCATGAAAAGTTCACAGTAACACAAACAAGTAAGCACAGATATTTTTTACAAAGAGATAAACACAAATTAAAGTGTCAATAACTAACCAACTCGATCGACGTGGCATTCATGTAACTCGAGGCCTTTTGTGACATTCTGGTTTTCGTATCCCTCAAAGGAGGTTTGGGGCCCTAAGAAACAAAATTCTCGTATGATATCATTTTATTTCACCTCATTTTATTTTTAAATATAATTCAAATGCAAAATTTTCAAAATAATAATCACAACTTTTTCAAACTTTCAAATAAAAAATAAAAAACAATTCCAACATTTTTAAATCTTTAAACAAAAATAATATTATAAAATTATGTTCTTACAATGTTTTTGACTTTATAATATTTTTTTATTAACTTTTTTTCTCTCATTTTTCAAAATTTAAAAAATACTTAAACTTAAACAATCTCATATTCGTTGAGTATTATAAAATCATATCATTCAGCAGAACGATAAAACAGCTCAGATTCGTGTTTAGAAAATTATAGCCATGGTAAAAATAACTAGATTACAGCTTTAGCTGCCTACAAAACCATCCTTTGTTAATGACATCAAGTCCCTAGCTGATTCCAAGCATGATGATCACTTCAGCATTCCAGCCATCATCTTTTTATTTTTAAAGATATAAAAACCTGTATCCGATGCTTCCTCTTATATGTCATATAAAAATATGACCTTCCTTTATTGATCTACAAGTTTGTCTGGTAACAAGTAAATCCACTCGTACGGTTACCAGCAGCGAATTATTATAAAATAAGAAATTACAGCAGAGATAATAGGCAAATAGCTTAAATTCAAACCAAGTTAAATCTCACAAATCTAAGTAATTAAATAACGTTGAAGCTCATTGAGGAGATGCTTCTCTTTTCATGGTGCCTTGGCCTTGGCTGGCGATGGAAGCAACTGCAAAGCAAAAACCATTAAAAAAAATTAAATCAGCAAAAAATTGGAGGATTTGCAAACGGAGATTGCCAGAGAAGCTTTACTCCCAGGTTATGTCGGTAGTTTCATACCTTGCATGACAAAAACTTTTTTCTTCAAACCATCACCACCCCTCTTTTTTTAATGTAATTACTCATAATTTACTTATATTGCATAGTTGAGTTTCAGCAGCCAGAGTTAAACAAATGAAAAAGGTATCTTAATTAGAGATTTGCAGCAAAGAATATGCAAATACCTGATAACAAGAGATAAGTGAGCTAACAAATCCAAGAGCTCCAGTTACACGGGGAGTAACTTTCTTGGGTACCAGTTGAAGCAGACCAACAGCTACTCCTAGATCCAAGACTGCTTTGATTAGGGCCAGAGACCTCTCATTTGATTTTTTAAGTTTGGCTCGGTATTGCTCATTCTGCATTCACAAAAGACCAAAGCATATATGGGGCAAGGGGTGGGTTGGAACAGCAATAAGAATGGCCAAAAAAAAAACAAACAAACAAAACTTTGATGGGCAACCCATCCTAGAAGAGAATGGGAAACGTACTTGATATTTATCATTTTTATTAAGATCCTTTTCTAACTTCTTCATTGATGCAGAGAGTCTTCCAAGCTCTCCAACCTGATAAAAGAGAGGAGGCGAAAGCATGTCATAAGTGTTTGTGTTTTTTACCCCCTTTTTTTTAGGAGGGGGGGGGGGGGGGGGGGGGGTTGTTAAATCCTTGAGGAAAGCTGGGCATCAACAAACCTCAACCAAAGTAGTACAAATTGAGGCACTCAGCCAACAATAGAGAGAGATGCGGCCAAGTAGGTCTGTCCGTTCCTTGTTCTACAACAAACCAAAATTCAAATTTCTTCTTACAAACTTATATCACAGGAACCAATATAAAATGCAACAAACAAGAAAAGAAGAAACTTGCATGTCATACCTTATAAATGCCCGTTCTACCAAGCCACACAATTTGATCAAGAAACAAGAAAGTTGACAGTAATGCATTTTTGGACTGTAGCAAGCATTAAAACAGGGTCACTATGAAGACAAGCAAGGATAATTAACGTGGGTAAACAAATTCATTCATACCTTTCCAAGCAAAACAATAGGAAGGGGAGTTCCTGGCGGAGTTGGACTGATAAGAGCTTGCAAGTCATTGACAAACTGATTGACAGATTGAAGCATACGATGTTACGGAATTTAAACATACTGGAAAGCAAGACCAATATCAGATTTTTCTGCAGCATGGTATCTCTTTGTGTGCATTCCAATACCATGGGAGGAATTAGAATACAACACAAAGGTGCCCCTTTGAATTATATTTTCTCTCCCCTTATTATTTCCAGGAACCAAAGCATTAATACTCAATCATAACTTACTTTCATCAATAAATGAAAAAACAGATAGGCGGACAAGCACAAGATATTTATTAATTAGGTCCAATGTAATTACCAAATATGCAACAGTTCCAAATGAAATAGAAAGACTAGGTTCGCATGATAAAATCTAACCTTGAAAAGACGGAAAACCTTCCTTGCCAAGCTAGTTGATTTGTCAACATTTTGGGCTGTACCAGGCTCTCCATTACTCAAGTATTTGGAGCCATATTGTATTGCCCTGCATATCTTGTCCCTGGCTTCGGCCTTGCTCAAATACAAAGCAACAAGTGCAAGTTCTGCCCTAGTTGCATCGAGTGTACTCATCTTTTACGCTGAATAAACCTGCAAATTCGAAGCCCTGTTCAACTTCAAAAAATGAAGAATAACACCAGAGAGCATCAATCGCAAAAACGAAAGTATGTCAAGCGTGTCAAGATATATTGGCCATTGTTCTGTCGTGATACACTGCCTGGATGCCAGCTCTATATTTCTACCAGTTATTTCCTTGTATAGCAGATTATAGTTTCCATAGATAGCTGATACGTAGCTGTACCTTTGTTCTACTCTTAAACATTTGACTCTTGTATTCAGTATTTAACTCAATACAATAGCCATGCATAATTAGGCTGGCTTTCTTACAAAGCGAACATTCCAGTAACACATAAACAACAACCTAGAAATAGCATGTAATCAGTAAAAACTGTGGAAAGAGTGTTGGGAACAGATATACTCTCATCCAAACTCATAAATCAATGAAGAGAATCCAGATCGTATGCAACAACTGAAATTAAAAATAAAAAACCAGTACAATTAGTTCACGCAGCACAAACAGCGTCTCATTAAAACACAATAAGAGTAGCTTTAATCCCACAAAGGATAAGAAAAGGTAGGAACCATATACTTCAACCGACGGTTTTTTCCATCAGGGCCTGATACAACAAAGATTTCTATTCAGCTTTGTGTTAATACGAGGCTATGGCTTATCCCAGTTAACTTCTACTACGAAATTAACCATCGACAGTCCTAGAGTCTAAACTCTCAATTTTTCCCTTTTCCTCTATTTTCCCCACATGCCAAACAGAGAGTATATTACAATAAGATATAAAAAGATGTTGACTCCAACAAATCAATAAAACTAAAATATATCTATTAGAAAATTCCATTCTCAATCTACATTAAAACCAAAGTCACTAATCTGAAACTAAAAAGGCAAAAAAAAAAAAAAACAGTTAGAAAAATTCAATCTTTTACCCGAAAAAACTCCCTACCCAGCTGTGTTAATACGAGGCTATGCCTTATCCCAGTTAACTTCTACTACGAAATTAACCATCGACAGTCCTAGAGTCTAAACTCTCAATTTTTCCCTTTTCCTCTATTTTCCCCACATGCCAAACAGAGAGTATATTACAATAAGATATAAAAAGATGTTGACTCCAACAAATCAATAAAACTAAAATATATCTATTAGTAAAATTCCATTCTCAATCTACATTAAAACCAAAGACTAATCTGAAACTAAAAAGGCAAAAAAAAAAAAAAACAGTTAAAAAATTCAATCTTTTACCCGAAAAAACTCCCTACCCAGCTGTGTTAATACGAGGCTATGCCTTATCCCAGTTAACTTCTACTACGAAATTAACCATCGACAGTCCTAGAGTCTAAACTCTCAATTTTTCCCTTTTCCTCTATTTTCCCCACATGCCAAACAGAGAGTATATTACAATAAGATATAAAAAGATGTTGACTCCAACAAATCAATAGAACTAAAATATATCTATTAGTAAATTCCATTCTCAATCTACATTAAAATCAAAGCACTAATCTGAAACTAAAAAGGCAAAAAAAATAAAAACAGTTGAAAAATTCAATCTTTTACCCGAAAAAACTCCCTACCCAGCTGTGTTAATACGAGGCTATGCCTTATCCCAGTTAACTTCTACTACGAAATTAACCATCGACAGTCCTAGAGTCTAAACTCTCAATTTTTCCCTTTTCCTCTATTTTCCCCACATGCCAAACAGAGAGTATATTACAATAAGATATACAAAAGATGTTGACTCCAACAAATCAATAAAACTAAAATATATCTATTAGTAAATTCCATTCTCAATCTACATTAAAACCAAAGCACTAATCTGAAACTAAAAAGGCAAAAAAAAAAAAAAGTTGAAAAATTCAATCTTTTACCCGAAAAAACTCCCTACCCAGCTGAAAAAAAGAACAGAAAAATAAAACATATATTTTCCACAATTCTTCAATATCCAGCCGAAAGTTCTAATCTTGTTCATAAACAAAAACCCAAATATTATAAAAAGAAAATCTTCCATACAGAATTTGTTGCCAGTGTACTTCGAGAGCAAATCACGGGTCATAGACCGGGGATTTGCGAAGTCTATATTCTACGAGAGAGAGAGAGAGGTGGTACCGAAGGAAGTGCCCGGTGAACTGACCTCGAGAAGCGCAATCAAGCTCCGTCCCTGCAAATCTCAGACTCAGAGCCCCTCTCCAGCGTCAGCTTTCTTCCCCTCTATGATAGGCTCTGTTAAAGCGGCTTGTTCGGTCTTCTCTCCCAAAACTAACAAACAAAAGGTTCGCTGCCACCTAATTTTATCAACAGTAATAAAATATAAAAAAACTTTAATAAAATTATTACTAAAATTAAAATTCTATTTAAATATAATTTTTATTTTAAAATTTATAAAATTATAATGATTTTTATGTTTTATAAAAATCATATTGAATTTTCTGTTTAAATAATTATAAGATAAAAAAATTTAAAAATATTTTATATCAAAATGATTTTGAAAAATAACATTATAAATAGTAAATGGGATAAGGTCCAAAACATGGCCTTAACGCTAGTCTCCCAAACATATTTACAGAAGTAATAATTTTGAATTCTTGACCGTTGATGGATCAACATGGATCAATCAAAAGGGCCCACTTCTGAAACTTAAGACCGTAAAAATATGAACTTTGGTCAAGCACGCATCTGAAGGAAGCGGTCAATCTGTTATGCCTCAAAAATCTCTATTTTATTTGTATTCCCAGATGATGCGTGTGTCTCTGTCTCACTATAAAATGTTGTATTGCAACCATTGTTCGTCGTATACTCTCTTGGCTCTCCATGTCCAAAGCCACGCTGTGAAGTCTGTGAGAGCACTCTAAATGAATTACTCAAAAATTAAAACACTTTTAACTAGTGTGAAATAAATTTAATTTTGACTATTCTAATCTTTATATTAGAATAATTATTTTTTTATTATATAATAACAAAATAATATGTGATAAATTTAACTTTAACTATTTTATTCACATCAAATTTTAATATTGGATTTTTTTATTTATTCATTATATAATAATAAAATAATATTACTTTAAAAAATATTAATTTCATCTTTCTACTTATTATATGTGAATTAGTAATCATATTCTAATTAAATTAATGAATAAATTTAATTTGAAAAGAGGAAAGAGAAATAATTGATAAAATATGTATTTGGTCTATGTATAGTAACCTTCAAATTTGGAGAATATTTTGAAACTTTAGCTAAAATTCAATTATTTAGAATTTAGCTAATTCATTGTGATCATAGTTTGTTTTCTAATAACTAAATACTAAATGGATTTAACTTTTAGCTGACCAATGTTTAGAAGTTAGTTTTTAGGTTCATGGACCTCTGGACAAAGCTCGATGGGCTAAATCCCTGTAGAATGCAAATGGGCATTGACAAAATAACTCAATCGACACTGATTGTTTTGCCCACTAAGCCCGGTTTGATTAGTCAGATGAAAACATCTCATCTAGAGTTGAACCACACAGCACTTTTAGTTATTCAAATGCAATATTTTATCTTTTAAGTTTTGAAAATATTTAGTAGTAAATAACTGGATAAAACAGTAAAAACTGACATAAACAGTATATAAACTTATGTGAACAGTATATGAACAGTACATATTTCGTATACTCTGTAAAACTGTGAAACCCGCACCTTTTTCAAATCTCACTATCCAAACACACGTTTTCGTACAAACTATTTCATCTTATCTTAACTCAAAAATTTTACTATTATTCAAAATATTTCATCCCATCTCATTTGAACTATATATCCAAAAGTTTGACAAAATTCAATTTGGTAACACTAACTTAGGGGACCAAATGTATTTGCTATTTTCTTCTTTCCATAGCATCTCTTTGATCCAAATACACTTCAGTCCAGAGTTTTGATGACATTTTCCATTACTGTCATTCAAATACGCTTCAGTGCAGATTGACAAGGATTAACATTAAAGGATATTGCTACAGGTTTTAAGAGAGAGGCTGATTATGTGTGTTGCTTTTTAGTTTCAGGGTTGATGTATGGTGGTTGGAGTAAAATGGTACCAAAAAAGCAGTGAGTTTTGGACACCTCAGAGTTAGTTCTCTATCTGCTTTATAACAAACCATATATTCCATGATGTCATTTTGGTTTCTTTAATCTTTGGGTTGCAATCCAAGATACCCACCATCTTTACCACGTCATAATATCCAAAGCTTGATAAATAAGGTTTTGGAAGCATTCCCAATAGGATTTTAAGGCTGGGTTCAAAACAAAATACAAGTATAATTATGATGGGGACATTAGAAAGTATGTGAAACTTTTACATATATATGCATGCATGTAAAGCAATGTTTGAAAAATGCTCAAAGTAAATTCTACATGTTAAAATTCAACACCAAATCATAACCCCTTGTCTTAGGTTTAAGGGAAGCTCAGAAGCAGCATTTTGAAGCATTGAAAATACCTAAGTGGTGGCAGGTACAGACCCTTTCAGTAAATTAGACGCACTGTAAAGCAGGCTTCAAAAGTCCAAATTCCAGCTGCCTGTCCTACTCGAATGTTAAAAATCCTCTATTTTCTACCAACAAAGATGGTGCATCATACGTCACAGACTCACAAATACAGGTGGTTTCATGAACCGCATCAACATCCTTCAACAAAAGCTTGATTCAGATGCCATTATTGCACCGCTGTACTAGAAACATAATCATCACCTTAGAATAACCACGAACATTTCTTCTGTCACAGAAATCCACGAAACAATAAATATGAGGAAAGGAGGAAAAGACGCAAGCAACATAGAGAGACCATAAATTAATAATAGAACATTGATTGCATGGAATAGCAAGCTTGCGCATTCCAAGTTCATATCATAAACAACTTTGTTTCATATAGACAATGAAACGACTAAAAGAAAGAAATTTGGGGGGGGGGGGGGGGGGGGGGGGGGGGGGCGGGGGGGTGGTGAACACCATTGTACAAAAGCCACTTGCAATTAGCTTCTATTTTCTGCTGAACAGACTCCTTAGTTTTCCTCTTTCTAACCGCTCCAGCAGTTTCTTGGCACCAGGGATGTCCAATTCTGTGAGCTTTTTAAGATACCCGATTGCTCCATATGAGATCATTAGCTTCTTACATTTCTTACTTGAAGAAAGAGATCCAAGGCAGAAAATTGCATACTTTTTTGCAGTGTTATGTGGAGTCGGGTCAAGCAATTGTACCAAACTCGGCACACTCTTGTCATCCCTCTTAACTTCCCTGCAGTTCTGGGAAAGGATAATCAAGCCTGAAATTGCTTGTGCAGCAACCTCTCTAACACCATTTGATTTAGCCTCAAGCATCTTGACAAGCAGAGGAATGCATCCAGCTTCACCCACCAATTTCTTAATCTCTGTTGTGGTACAAATCCGACAGATTGCTGATGCACCAGCTTGTTGTGCACCCAGCGATCCACATTTAAGCACATGAACTATCCGGGGCAGGAAACCAAGTGAAACCAATACTTCCATAGAAACCGAGCCAACCAAATTCCTTAAGGCCCCAACTGCAGATTCTTGGGGCAGTGGACCATCAAGATAAACCAATAGGCTCCGAACGCCACCTTCTGAAATAACAGACCTCCTTAGATTATCGTTGCTGGCGGTGAGATTCTGCAAGCACTCTGCTGCATATTCTTTGGAACCCAACAGCATGCCACAATCAAGAAGATTGACCATAACCCTTACAATCCCTTCTTCAGCTAGAATTTGTCTCACCTCTGGGACAGCTGATATATTCTTCAAAGTACAAGCAGCCGCAGCCTGTGAAACAGAATCACCAGTTGAACAGATCTCAATCAGTGGACGAATCCCACCATGCCCAACAATTGCACGAGCTATTTCCAGAGACATAGACAACCTTTGAAGTGAAATTGTAGCCTTCTCTTTGCCCACCGAGCTACCTGACTCAGCCAGCCGAATCAGAGGAGGCAGAACTCCTTCCGAGACAAGCCAATTCTCGCAACTCCCAGATTCTGCCAGTGAGCAAATTAGAGAGACTGTCTTCTCCCGGATACGTGGAGATGTTGCTGTGAGCAATTGAACTAAAGCGGCAATATTGCTCCTGCCCAAAACAGCTAAAACATTCTTTTCCTCCTCTCTCATTACTTCAAAAAGGTTGTCAAGAGCCCTGTGCTTTGCTTCCAAGTGCCCGATCTGAAGCCGCGCGAGTAATTCCCTTATATTGCTATGAGATGCAGAGTCTGGTTCGGCTGAAGAAACACCTACAGATAGAGGCAAAGTAGCATCTCCAAGAACTCCAGTCTTGATCAAAAGCCCACAGTCCCTCAAATTCAAGTCCAATTTCCCCGACAAAGCATCCAAGTCACTCTGCATCCTAAGCTTGCCTTCATACTTCTCCTCAACACATAACTCAGCCAATTGAATCGCTTCCTTCAACGTCTTTGATACGGCCTGCAATTGCTCCTTGCAAAGTGCATTCTTTGAGAAGCAAGGGTGGCTTGACAAGTCTGATAAACGTGCAGGGATCTGCTCCAGTTTTGATATTATCATCTTCCACCTACCAGGAAATACTTTTACCTCCCTAGCCTTATTAAGTGCCACTGGAACAAGCCCTTGAGCATGAGATAACCACTCTTCAGCTGACTGGGTGTCAGCCAAAACCTTAATTGCACTATCTTCCACCATGATTTCAATGTCTCTTAACGATCAAATTTGTTGCCAAAGCTGTGACAACCGGAATAATGAGGAAACCAAGGGCCTGTGAGCTTACAACCCAGACGAGAAAACACGGTAAGGAAATGATATTTTCATAGAAAAATTAGATGGCAGTGGAGCGGTTGCAATCAGAAACACATGAATTATAGATTAAGCCTGCAGCATAAAAATCAGAGATTTGATAAAAGAACACACAAAGCAACAAATGGGACAACATCAAGAGCTTCGAGAATCTTGTGTGATCACAAAAAACTTATTTTGCTGAAAACAAGACCCGACCAACCATATCGAAGTACCTAAAGATGCCCCACGAGTTTTCTCACACTGCTTTATAGCAAGTGCTCATTAAATGCCATATTTAAAAAAAAATATATCAGAACGTATAAAATTATATCAAAATAAAATTAGAATTGATTATTCAAAACGCTGTCATTGATAACGAAAGAAGTAACTTTTATCGGCCAGCCTGTGCCGTCCAATTAAGAAAATGTCGGCAGATTACCACTTCAAATTCCAAAAAGCCCAACCCTTGTCATACCATGTAGAGATGAAATGCATTGATATATGAGGGGCTTTTCGGAAAGTATAAACTAAAGATACAACTTTACTTTCCAACCAGGAGATCGTGAATACGATTCCAGATATCTCTACTGAGTTTTTTGCTAAGTTTATCCTGATCTATATTCAACGGTTAAGATTTCTTCTTGAGGTAGGGAGAACTTGGCCTCTTAGCTGTATTTCCATTTTTCTCGCCAGATATGGACCTTCCTGGTTAGGAGAGAGAGAGAGAGACTTTCCTTTGAATTAAAAGACAGGCGTCTCCATCTACAGATGTATTTCCTTGAGTGTATTTATTTAATTGAAATGGACAAGTCACACAGGAAAAAGAAAATCTCAAGAAAATAATAAATTATTACGAAAAATAAGATTTTTTTTTTTTTTTCCTGCAAGTTGACTTGACTTTTACTGAAGTTTTAGGATTCTTCCATTATTAACAGCCACAAACAGTGCGTTCTATCTCTACGAACTGGTTCAATAAGGAGAAGGGCAGAAAAAGAAAGGAGCAATGATTAAAAACCAGCTATTATTCTGTAGCGTCAAGAAAGCAAATTAATTTTTTAAATTCGAAAGGAAATAACAAAAAGAAAACGAAATCACATTCTTCTGAAGTGGGCATCAAAGAAAGCAAGCAAATACAGCTTCAAGAACCAACCTTCAAGACTCGGAAACTCAAGAAACTTGTCCCTTTTTACTCAGAAAGCAACCCACTATAGCTTCATCTTCAAACCTCTCTTTCTCTCGAAGCTGTAACTCGGAAATGCTTGTAAGAATCAGCAACGGACCATAACTTAACTTCAAATATCTCTCTCCTCAGTAAAATAAAAACCCAGCAGTGCTTCCAAAAACAGCAATCAAACAACAGAAGGATATTCAAAAACTCCCTCCCACTCACTTTCAAAAACACCGGACCAGAAAACAGTATCTCAAAATCAGAGATAGCCACTGCTCACTTTTTTGTTTCGTAACGAAGAAACAGATGTCAAACGGTCAGAATCATTAAAAAAAAAAACCAAGAAAAATATATAGGCGAATCTTCAACCTAGAAGAAGAGGAAGCCGCCCCATGTTTGAAAAACCCACGAAGTATTCGAGCCTTACCACTACAAGACACGGAGAGACTATATATGACAATCGCAATCAAATTCAAAAATTAAACTTCACTATCTCTCTCTCTCTCTCTCTCTCTCTCTCTCTCTCTCTCTCTCTCTCGCTCTTGCGGAAGGAAACGTCAGTCTCCCTGTCGATTGGATTCTTTCAGTGAAAAAAACGCAGTATCTTAGAGGTTAAAGGCCGAGCATGATGAAAGATTGAACGGCCATGATTGGGGTCCAGACTGAGTATCCGACCGTTTGGGATTGGGTAAAATTTGAATATGCTTTTCGAAATATTTACGTTACCAAAGTGATGACGTGGCAGAAGTAGCCAATGGAGACAGCTTATGACTTTTTCAAAAGGAAAATTATGGGGTGAAAAGGATCCCACGTGTGAAGGCGACAGATCATTGGGAAAGTGCGTTAGAATTACGAATTGAACCTTTAGATTGATTTTGGAAAAATCAATGAAACATGATACAATGTCAATTTATTTATTTTTTTGTGGGGAAGGTTGATCTTAAAATCCCAATGATAACACCCATTAAATTTAAGTGAGCATTGGGTTTCAAATTTTAAACCAAGGAGTGGAATCATGTGCTTAAGGAGAATCAAATAATATTTGGACATTATAATATAAATGTCATAATGAGCATGCCAAATTAATCAAATTAGATGAATTATATTTGCAGTCATAAAGTATATAAATGTCGTACAATTATTTTGACAAAAAATAAATAAATAGTAAATACGGAATCTATATTAAAAAATTAATTTTTTAATAATAAATTCTATTATTTTTTTAAAAAAATTACACGGTAGTTATATACTATATCTAATATTATTTATCAAAATATACTTGTTGGACTGTCTCAACCTGCGGGAGAGGAGATATGTGCCCAAAATGATTGAGCCTATAATGTCTACACCTAACTCTCTCTCTCTCTCTTCTAGCAATATACATCTGAATTTGAATGTTATTTTCCTCGTACTAATAATTTTATTATTTATTTATTTAAAGATTACGAGCAACTTGAGCAAAGGTGTAATGGAAATCTATAACTTGTGATCATGTAAACGGGATACTAGTCTACCAATCTAGAGATTGTGAAGTTTACCATCTCATTTCTTTTAATATTAGTTAGATTATCATGATATAAGATAAAAAAAAAATTATATTCATCATCCTTATACTACATACCTATTTTGATTTTTTTTTTCCCCTTAACAAATATGTGATCTAGAAATGTTGAGTAGAATAAATTAATTAATTTAATAAAAATTAAATTAAATTAATTGTAGTGTGTGGTATAGGTGGTTGGATAGCAAAATCTTGAAATAAAAACGGTGAATTATTTTTTTTCTTTTTTGTCGACGCCTCTCCGTGACTTTAGCATTAACCTAAAACGACATGTCAATAAATATTATATAATTTAAAACAATAATTATTCAATTAATTTTCACGTGTTTATTATATAATGGCAATGATCTTTGGTCTTATATTTACTATATTACAACTTAATCAAAGAAGGTCATACTCCACCATCAACAATACTAGTTGTTTATATACTTCAAAACCCAATTATACAAGTTTGTCGATCATGCTGCAGAATTGCTACCTCCACTTATGACGCAGCCATGAAAAGACATCTTATTAGCCCATAAAAGTGTATGGGAAGTTATCTTTTTCTGATACAATAAAATAATGAAAACTAAATCTCACACAAAGGCCGAATTTTAAGTTGAATTGAAATAAATTGAATTTTTTTTATAAATAATAATGAGTTAAAATGGTAGAGTGAGTTTTGTAAATTTCATTAAAGATGAATTTAGATATGTTTAAATGTTAAGATAAGTTTAGATGTATTTATATAAAGTTAAAAAAAATTATTGATCTCGCATATAAAGAAATGTTGAGTTGAAAAATCTTGTAAATCCCATGAGTAAAGCGAAGTGAAATAGAATTAAATTTAGTAATTTGAGAATTATATATTTAAATGTTGAACTCAATTTAAAATTAAACTGTTTCAAACTGACCCTTAGAATGTTATGATTAGAAGAACAATGTTGTCACATCAAATATGAAATCCCTTTTATAATAATGCTCGTCAAATCATATTTATTACTAATTACATCGTGGTCTTTAGCGTCTACAAAAAATGGTAAATGTGAAACCTTCTTAGTTTTTTAAAAAATCAAACTATAAGGAGCTGCTGTTAGTATATATCTTTTTATCTTATGGAGTGTGATTATAGGGGCGAAAAATTCTATTCATAAACTTCACATACTATATATTACCTTTTTGTTATTTTTTAATTTTTTTATCTTACTAAATATGTGGTATATAAATGATAAATAGAAGAATTCAATTATTTAAAAGAATAAAACTAAAAATAATTTTTAAAAAAATTTTAAAAAATATAGTGTATAATATCTGAAACTTATAAATAGCAAAGTTATATAAGGACCCTCACTCACTGCTATATGTTCAATTTGAATCATAACTACTGATCTCGAGTGAAGTAATCCATGACTACAATCTCGCGTAGATACCAATATATAAAGGCCCCGAAGCTTAAAAAATAAGCTGTTTCGAAACATGTGAACTCGAACAAACGAGTAAAGAACAATCCCAAGCATTCTTACTTGGTATCTATTTTTTGGTTTTTTTTTTTTTTTTTTGTTGTTGTTGTTGTTTTTTGGGGGGGTGGGGGGAGTGGTTTGACTTTGGTTCGGGGTCCAATGAACAGGAGCGCCTGCAATAAATGATTAAAGAGAGAGCGAAGTATAGAGGCAGAAGAGAAGGCACTTTGGGCGAGAAATCCGAAATCCAAGATGTGTGGGGGCTGGTCTTGGCGTCGTGTGCAGCCAGAAAGGTGTTTTAGCATTATTTTACGTTTTCAAAATTTAAATTCTACATTTTGAAAAATACAATAAAACAAACTTTCAGCACCACCGTTGTCATTGTAGAAAGAATCTCGTTGTCTCACACAGATTAATTAAAGATTAATGAGCCAACGCAACTTCACACCAACTAGGTTCACAATTTTGTCTGTGAACAAAAGAGAGAGAATATACATTTCACGTACAATTTCTATGTGCATCCCATAATGAAAAGTACTTCTAAACCAAATCCCAATCTTCCTCCCACCCATTTTCATCTCTTTATCATTTGTTATGTACTTAGATATTGCTTAACAAAGTAATGCATAATCACACCCAACTCTGCTGTTTCCGAAGAAACCTTTTTACCATCGAGTTCTACACCATGGAAAAAATATATTAGCCAAAAACAATGATTAGAGAGACCAAACACGAAAAATTCATACCAATACCAGGTAAGGTTGATGCAGCATAAAAGAAGGGGAAAGAAGCAATGAACGAAGGTAGTAGGAAAACAAAGATGACTCTACCGTCAGAAACTCATTATCAAAAAGTCTCCCAATAATTAAAAAAAGGTTTAAGAAAGTAAACCCTAATTAACCCTAATCACACCTGGGTCAACAGCCCACTAAAAGAACTAACACAGTTCAAAATAACATAACCCAAAGACTTAAAAGCCAATAACATGAACTATTAAATAGATAATAACATAAGCCCCTGCTCTCAATCCAAAGTCATTGGCTGAACTGTCCAATGGCGTCGGTGTCCACATGTAACCAGTGGTCTGTATCTGGTGCCCGCACCACAAGTAGTTAATAATCCCTAATTTATCAATTCAGAAAACAGAAGGAAATTCGCAATTACCATATAAAAGCGGAAATAACAAGCAGAGAGCTGCAATATCTGCAATCAAACTGGCTACAAAGTGAAAGAAAAAGCAAGCCAACCAACCACTTGACTGGATCTGCCGCTCTCTTCTGTTCAGGAACGGGATCTTCCCCGTGGTGGTGGCGAACGGCTGCATTGTCAATCAAAATTCAAGTGCCATAAATGTAAGTATCAACACAAGGTTGCATAGCCAGAACTAAAACACATAAAAACAAGCATCTGAGAAAGATGAACCTGTCATATCTCCCGTTAATGGGGCTCTCGACTCTGTCGTACTTGGGACTTCCTCTTGCATCAGGCCTGGAACTTCCATGGCCGTAGTCTGGACTAGCCCTATCCCTACGATATGGACTTGGGGATCGCCCATGATCATAGCTTCTCCTATCAGGAGACATGTCTCGGCCTCTTCTATCAGGACTGTGCCCATTTCTTTTCTCGTCGTCATCTCGAACTGCATATTCCACTGAAATGACTCGATCCATGAACTTACTGCATCTCAAATAAAAATAAAGCATAGTTAACATGGAACAAGTTTGACAATAAAATGGAACAAATGTTAGTCACCCATAAAATAAATTACAGCAGAGGGTTGATTAAAAAAATATACTATAACGATTTCTAATGCCAGCTTCTAAATCAAATACATTAGTAGTCTACGCAACATAGGACTCACTGAAGAAAATACAACCTCATGTTTGTTGCCTCCAATGCTCTGGTAGCATCCTCCTGTGATTCGTACTGAACAAACGCGAAATTCCTTCTGATCCTTATGTTCAATATTTTCCCATATTCATCAAAGTGCCTTTCCAGATCCCTTGTCCTGGTATAACTTGGATCAAAATTAATGACAAACAGGGTTTTTGATGGTCGCACATTAGCTGAAGATCTTGAACCGCCAGGCCTTCTAATGCCACGCTCGTGCTGAAATAAAAAGTTTACTGATTAAGTTTGAAGGTTCAACAGTAGGAGTAAACTTGCCCAAGGAAATGTTTTGGACAATATGTGGATTGGGAAAAAAAAAATCCTTCAAAGATTCAGAAAAAAGTGAAGGAAAAAAAATGCAACACCAACAAGTGCATGTCTACATGCATGGACAAGCATGGATGGGTATATTGCAATGAAATCACCAAAAGCATCATATATATTGAAGTAGAGTCTTCTGTGGTGATGTAATACACAATCAATCAGGTATTAAGACAAATTTATCAAAAAAAGGTCAAGTATATCTTATATGCTTGCATATGTAATCATGTCTCTATATGCTGTGTGTGTGTCTGTATGCACATGTGTGAGAGAGAGGGTATACAAAGCACACATCATAAAATTATTACATATCCATGTTATCATTAAATCACCTTGGTCCACTCAACACGAAGTCGGCGGCCCTTTCGACCAAATTCTGTCCTGTCAAGTCTCCGAATTGCATACTCAGCATCTCGTTCATCTTCCATATAGACAAAAGCAAATCCTATACAGCCAGAATGTTAAGAAACCAGAGCAGGACAATTTCAGTTATATAAACTTATTACCAAAAGAGAGAAAAATCTGCTCATAGCAATAGTTTCAAAAATGAGGAAGTGTTGACTCGTCAAACTCAAAAAATTTTGTATATTAAAAAAAACTGTCAGGAAGTAACACAACACCTGCCACTGGCTGCAAAATCATCATGATTTCTATGTTGAAACGTGTCGGAAACTGAACACTGAGCAAAAATCATGAGGAATGAAAAAGCAATGGTATCTGAGGTAGTGTAGGATGGCAGGGCTAAGGCAGATCAGATTAATTCTTCAGGAAAAATACAAGATGAGCTTGGGCACATGCTAGAAAAGAAATGCAGAGAAGCACATCCATCCAAGAAGAGCATGGACATTCCAAGTAATCCTGCGCCAAAGAAATGGTTGAGTATGGGGTTTTACACTTCAATGAAACTTGCTTCTCTTGAGGGAAAATAACATATACACCCATCTGAAAATAATGATTTTAACGAATAAAATTGACCCCCTTGTATATCAGCTATCTTTGAGGATTGCGAAAGGATGTTCGAGGAGCTCAAAACATTTAATTATTACTTATAGAAAAAATCAGCTATTTTTTCTGATAGCTACTGATCATGGGTACATGAATATTTAAAAAGATGACTTTATATGCATTTTTTTAAGGTTACACCTCTCAATTAAAAAAAAAAAAACACAAATTCTTTGGCATGAATGCTCCATCATGTGTGCACCCTCAACCTCCATCTCCCTTAAACCACATATTACAAATTTTCAGCTGATAGGAAAAGGGCATTTATGTCATTCCAATATTTTGATAAAGTAGCAAAACATAATTTGAGAATAAAACCGACCCAGTTGAGAAGAAATATGTCAACAACATAACTGGTCTGTATTGTTGTTGGCTGCCATGACTGATATACAAAAAGGGTCATTGAATTAATCTGATCATTTTCGATGGGTGTACGCTATTTTACCTTTTCTTAAATATGTTGAAACCCCAAAACGACTCAACATAAGAGGGCACTTTTGCCGTTGAGTTGTGAAGGTCAAAATAGTGTCTAGGCAATCCGACATTGATATGAGGCCAATAGTCCTGTTAGATCTCTCAGTTGCCATAGGACTTACTTGTTGACCAATATCTGTATTCTACCATACTTATCCAAATCAATCCAACTATCCAAAGCACAAACAACATGCATTCAAACTTCAATCTGTATTCACTCATACAAAATATGTGATATAAGGATAACTTATTAATAATTCTGTTTCAGGTTTCGTCACATTAATGTACATAAAAGAGAGCCAAGCAAATATACATTGTAGCTTAAAAACATATCATAATGTTATCAACAAAATCACCATCACCAGTAGCCCAAGGAATCTTTCACTTTTTATAGTAGCTGGATCACTCAAGGCAAACTCAACATCCACACACGTGAAAAAAAGTGTACATAAGAGCCCGGGATAGATCATAATTAGCCATTATTCATAATATAAAGCAAACAAGAATATGACTGAGTTGAAAAATAACTTACCAGACTTCATATCCACCCTCTCAACCCTGCCATATCTTCTGAAAAGTCGCTCAACATCAGACTGCTTCGCATCAAATTCAATGTTACCGCAAAAGATGGGCCTCATATTCATCAAGTCCCAACCGAGTAACTCTTTATAACCCTTTAATGAAAAGCTGGTGGACAAAAGACGAGGGAAGTATATGAGTAAGTTTTGTCAAACCAATGTTCAAAAGGAGCTTCATCAACCTTAACTGTTACATTAGTCTCTGTCATTGTAATTCAGAACCTAAATTATTCATGAAAAGAAAATTCAGAAAAAAAAAATTGAAAACAAATTTTTGAAACAGATATACGAAAAAAAACGATTTCTTTACAATAATATGAGAAAAAATAAATTATTACATCCATCATGGTGTCAGTTCTTCACCCAAATAACAATAAATCAACAGCAAACAGATCGACACAGCGAAAAATCTGAGAACTCTTTTCTTACATAAGAGGAACCGTCATTTGAAACACATAATCGAATGCATCATAAATTACAAAAATAAAAATGGCAATAAACCAAAAATGAGGTTCTGAGAAAAAAAGTCGGACCTGTTAATATTACCGAACAAAAGGTTTCGTTTTCATACATATGAAGATTCAGTACGGAGGTCTCAGAGAAACCCTAGGGGTAATTGGACAACCTGTATTTAGAAATGTCTTTTTTCCTGGAGCTCGAGACTACTTGGACAGCGGAACCGGGAGGCCAATGAAAAGGTAGTCATTAAACGACGGCGTCCTAAGAACGAATTGCCTAGTTCCCGAGTATTGGACGGTGGACCCGTGGGTACCATCGCTTGAAGCAATATAAATTATAATCGATACTCGAGCAGTGTTTGGTCATAGGACTTTTCCCATTCCTATCCGAGTCGGGAGATAATTAATAATCCAACGAAAATATTCTGAAAAATTCTATAGATCATACTATAATTTCACTTTCATCCCATTAAATATGATGTGATACATTTATCACAATTGAATGATCATTCATTCATTTATTTGTAGACAACCCATCTCTTCTCCCTCGCCCACCCAACACCTTTTCTCCCTTAATCCATCTCTTCTCCCTCGCTCATCTCTTCTCCTGTGTTCTCACTTTTCACCATCTTTGATACTGATCAGAGACGCAGATCAAAGACTAAGAGATATGAATTCATAACATCATGAACTCTTTGATGATCCTCATGTACCTTATAATGAAAAGATTCGACATAGGAGAAGGGATGAGATCAAGAACAAATTATTTAAAGAATCACGCGTTAAAACCAATTTGAGTAGCTATAGAACTGAAGTCCTGTATCTAATCCGCTTTTGAGTAATCCTAAATCTCACATAGAGAGAGAGGGGGGGGAGAGAGAGAGAGAGAGATGTGCATCATAAAGGAGGAGTTCCCAATCGAGAATTAATTTATACAAGAGGAGGTTCCGCGTTCTCCTTTCCTTTTTCCCTGCCTATCCAAAAGAGGCATAACCCGCACGTCGAGTGCTTCAACGAAGGCGGCTTAATAGCCAAAACTACCTTCCTTAGCCACGTGCTCCACCGTTGGATCTACTGCGCTCGATGGTAATAGTTGGTCCAACTTCGGTTCTTGATGTTTTGGCCTCTTTGATATCTAGCTTCTCTAGCTCTTGTTGATCAAGGTTTGGTTGAGCTGCCCTGATAAGAATCTGTCATCAAGTACCATCCCCGACGAGCCTTGTCTCCTTCTCAATCTCTCTCACTCTCTATGGATTTTGATACTTTTATCCATCTCAACTTATCCAATTCTGTTTCCTTTTTTTTTTTCATATTTACCATTGTTGAGTTGCAAAGAAATGAAATGGCTACCAACTGTTTGTGAAAAGTTCTTAACGAAAATGATATTATGCAAAGACTTGTTCTCATAGTTTTTCTACCCATCTGTTCAATATATAGTGCTTTTGGCATAACATAATTCTAAACCATGGGTGGTGGATATTGGCAGCAGATGAGCTGGGTGGTGGGGGGAGAAACGCCGAAGAGAAAATGGTGGGGAGAATGACGCGAGGGGAGAGGGGGGGGGGGGGGGGGAGAATGATGCGGGGGAACTCAAATTGAAATGGGACTGCAAATCAAAACGCATGGTTTAAGAGGTTTTTTTTTTTAAAAAAAAAAATCTACTCCCTACAAAGATCCACACATTTTTGCATTTCTTGTCTTGTGCACGAAATTAAGATTTTGAAGTACCAATGAGAAAGTCGAGGAAATAATTATGGCATGTTTTTTAGGGAGAAGGGGATGCACAGAAAGAAAAAGATTGGGGAAGGTTGAAAGGAAAAAAACTTAGAAGGAGAAGGGAGAAGACGATCGGATGGAAGGAGAAGAGAGTAAACAATATTGTGTTTTGATTTTAAATGAAACACGCCGTTTCATTAAAAGGAAAACACCATCGGGTCGTTCATTTCATCGCCTGATACAAGTTTCAATTAAAACACATCGTTTTATTAAAATAATGTGAAGATTACTGGGCAGTTGCACCAGCCGGTTGTACAAAACTTTTTTGTAAATGGAAGAGAAAAATAGGAATAATGTTGTTAGCATCGTAATTTGGTATAATTTTCCTTCAAATGGATTGGAATAATCAAAGTTTAAATGCCCACCAAACATGTGACAAGCACATTTTCTTAAGTTTAGATAGAAAATTGCCACGTGTCCCTTTCTCATAAAATCATTTTATATGCTGTTGGAATATTAGCTTTGGTGTACATATTATAGTTAATATTAATAAATGCTTCATTTCAACTATGATTGGGTGACAAACATAAGTTTTACTCATACATAATGCATTTTAATGCTCTCCATAATGCATTCATTAATTTAGGTCTTGTTTGTATTTAGTTTCTAAAAGTATTAAAAAAAATCTGTTTCCTTTTTAAAGAATCCATAATCTTTTATCATCCTTTTTATCATCTACTGATGCTGAATCAAATTATTGGCATATAAGTAAAAGATAAATTTTCAATCATTTAATGTCATATAATAAAATATAATAAAAATATGCATGGTGCATCAATCTGTCAATCATTTAATGTTATACCAAGAGCGAATGAACTGATGATAATATAAAATAAAAATGATTAATGTTTTCTGTTCCAATTAAACTGATCTTATCATCCACCTACTGACTATATAGGTCTAATTAGTAAACTCCAATGAAGTCAATGACCTCATTTACCAAACTAGTATTCCTCTTGCAAGTTGGTAGGAAGCTCAATATCTAAGGAAACATAGAGAGGAGGAAAGAAATTGATGCCTTCTAATTCTTGCAAATAGCCAATAGAGGACTAGTTTCAAATTATGGGGTGCTCACAAGCATCCACCAATATATTTTAAAATTATCTTTAATTAAAAAATTCTGTGGTATAATTGGTTTGAAATGTATTCATAAGCATCCAAAGAATTTTAAAATATCCCTTCATTAAAAAAAATTGTCAAGTAATTCCAATTAATTTCATCAACATTATTGTTTAGCATATATTATTCATTGATTATCATTTTTAATCTTTTGGGAAGTGCCAAACCATTACTATGTTTAGATCCTAATTAATGCAATATTAATTAATACTACATGGAATACAGGCTTTTCCGACATTGTAATATTGCCGCAAAGCACCATTCTATCGTCGAGATACAGGTTTTTCCAACGACTTTCGGATCGCTGCACATTGGATGCCAACAACTGGTTTTGCTTGCACCGTTCAGAGAATCGAGAAAATAGTTGCAAAAAACACTTTCTGCGATGCAACAGCATACGATGCAAGAGAGGATTTCTTCCACACACCAGGGACAAATCCACACACCAGGGAAAAATGCAATAATTAATTTATAACCATGACTAAGATTGATGGTTTCAAGAAACTTTGGAAAATCCACACACTAGGACAAATACTAAGTAACTCGCAAGTAGTAGAGACAATATTTTCGTGAATAATTCTATCTATCATTCTCACACATTACAAACCATACTTTTTTTTTTCTCATTTTTCCTATAACAAATATGTGGTGTAAGAATGATAAATAGAACAACTCAATTAGTTTAACAAGAATAAAATAAAATAAAAATTTTAAAAATAATAAATAAAAAATAATATTAATAATATACAAAGTGTGTGGTGTGGGATGATGAGTAGCATCCCTCATTTTAATATCTCTCACCCCTTTATTACTTGGATTACTTGGATTTTAAAACCTTCCATCAAACATTTCACCAAATTTGTAATATATAGAATTAATCTATAAAATTTGAAAAATGTTGATTCAAGGAGTAACCATGGCCATATCGCTAGCTCCCATTGGAAATAAATTTTCAAAATAGAAATATAGTTATTCCCATTTTAAGTATTTTCTAGTGAAAAACCCACATGTATTATCACCAAACAAATAGGAAAAAACAAAATTGTTGATGTTGTGTTTCGCGGCCCGAGCAGTTCCATGGCGACCCAAACTTCGACAAAGGAGTAGAGTGGCTCAGGTGAAGTGCAAGGACCCTCTGATGCCAAAGTCAGTAAAGAACTTTTAAGCAGAGAGAAAAGCCAAGAGAATTCAGAATTAGAAAAATCAGAGAATTTCTCTTAGTAGGGCAGGGGTATTTCTGCATGTCCTGGATTCGGTTGTCAAGGGAGATTACGAGGGATCAGGTCGTGCTTGGGTTAGACCTACCACTAGCCACCCATCTTGGCAGGGTGTCAGGTCGAGGTCGTGCTGTTCTACAGCACCTGCGTGCCGTCGCATCTTCGGGCCTCCTGACACTCATTAAATGTGGCATGCCCCTTACTTGACACGCCTAGGAATGGACACGCCTAGTCGTCGGGGTCCCGTGGCAATTGTCGGCTATTTACCCTCTTGTAGGCGGGCTAGGTCCACTACCAGGTTACTAGGTGTTCGTTGTCCCGTTAGGGACCCTTCGCTTGGGCTAGGCCTGGCCCCTTGGCCTCTTTGGATGGGGAGGTGAGTTGTGTGCTCTGGGCTTGGCTTCCATCCCGGACCTCCGTCGATCTTTAATTCCTTACTTGATGGGCCCGTACTCCTTGCGACCTGATCTCCTTGAGGGCCCGTACACCTTGAGGGCCTCCCTTCACAAAAATAATATTGGATTGAACAAATCAATTAGCAGGATAGAAAATGAGTGGGCCGGTGAGAAACAAAACAGTGTCTCTATAAGACCCTTATTAGAAGTCTAAACATGGAGTCAAAGAGTTTGTTTCGGTCCCATAACTTTTCAACTTATATATGCAACCAAAAGAAAAAAAAGTGGTCATACCTCATTAATGGCTTCAATTCTTTGGGAATTAAGATTGATGTGAGTAAGGATTTGTTTGGGAATATAACTGTTTTTAGATGTTTTTTTACTGTTTTATTACTATTAATAAAATATTTATTATTATTTTATTACTATTTACTAACTATTTAATTACTATTTACAGATCATTTGAGACCCTCTTAATATTCAAACAATGATAAGTAGAGGTGCATGACTGATCCAAAGGGGTTGTTCTATATACAGTCTGCTAAAGGGGATCGCGGACTATATTACAGTCCTAGTATATGAAATGGCCACACTATCCCCACTTTTAAGCATGAATTGACGGTATTACCCTCTAGTCCCTACAACCTAAATCTGAAGCAGCATTTAAAATATGTACGCCGTTTTTCCTCTCCATGCCTCTCGACCCGAACAAATACGGCCTCCACCATCGACGACCATCGAAAACGGAATCTCCTCCACCATCGACGGAAAGACCTTCTCCACCATCAACTGTCGACAACCTCCTTGGTAAAAATGTGGTTTCCTGCTATTTTATATTGTATTGTTATAATTTTTCATTCTTGTAATGTTTTTAGTAATGTGGTTTCCTCTTTTTAGTAATGTTTCTAAAAAAAATCTCTCTTATTGCTCTGTTTTTTTTAAATAGTGAAATCTTTCTTATTGCTCTGTTATTTAAAGAAAAATATACATTGGTAGTTTTCATTTAAAATTAGTAAACAACGTTTGTGAAATCTCTGGGTTTCCTAACTGTATATTTTTGGTTTTCTCAACCCATGCCTTCTTTGTTTTGTAACGAACATATTCATAAAGAGTTTTTTTGTCTTTTAATTGCTTTTCAATCAAACAATGTTTGTGAAACAAAAGAGCAATTTAAAGGAAGAAAAACAAAAGAAATAACAAGAATTTTGAGGATAGTAAATAAACATGAGAAGCTCAAAACTCTGAGATAGGTGACTCTTCTTGTATACACCGTGTATACATGATTGTGTATTAAGCTTGGTTAATGAGATTTTAATACTTTAAAAAAATGGGAAGAGAATATCTAAGTGCTTATTTAACCAGATTTTGCATTGATAGTCATTTAAATGTTCTATTTATTATATAGTTGCTCACGATATGTCACGAAGTTCATAAAATAGACATTTCTTTTCCTTTCGAATTCTAATTATTTGCAAAGTTGTGGAGAACTCTATTTCTTTTTTAATTTTTTTTTTAATTTTCATATTGTGCTTAAATATATCAAGATTGTTCTTGATTGAGAAAGGACAAGAATGCACTTCTATTAGGCGACCGCTGTTTTTTGTGGAAAGTAATAATCATATGGATATCCCAAATGTGGGAGATGATGAGGTAGTGACTGATAATCATGGTGTAGTGTTGGGGAATGATGATGATGATGTGGTGGTTTTAGAGCCAACGTCGGAAAATGATAATGATGGTGTTTTAGAGCCAACCTCAGGAAATGATGATGATGGGGTTTCAATACCAACACCGGGAAATGATGACGATGGAGTTTCAGAACCAACGCCGGGAAATGATGATGATGGGATTTCAGAGCCAACACCGGTGATGTTTTTAAAACTGAGAAAGAACTCATTTACTACTACAAGCAATATGGGAGATAGGCTAGATTCGGCATAATGACACAAAGAAGTAAAATGGAAGATGATGGGAGTGTTAGATATGTAACACTTGGTTGTGCTCGTAGTGGTAAGGCAAGAAAACGTATTACCAACATTTCTAAACCACGCCCAACAATAAAGATTGATTGTAAGGAGAGAATTAATGCAGTTTTGGCTGATGTTGTCTTACATATGACTACTGTTTGCAATGCACATAACCATGGGTTAAGTCCACAAAAGGCAAGATTTTTTAGATGTAATCGGGCAATTGATGATTCCATGAAGCAGCAATTAGATATTAATGACAAGGCAGGCATAGGTATGGCCAAATGTTTTAACGCATTGGTTGTCGAGGCTGGTGGTTTTGAGAAACTTCCATTTATTAGAAAAAATGCAAGGAATTATATTGACAAGGCTCGACACCTTAGACTTGGCAAAGGAGGTGTTGATGCACTTCATGGTTATTTTGAGAGGATGCAGTATAAGAATGATGAGTTTTACTCATCGATAGATTTGAATGATGATGGTTGATTAAAAAATGTCTTTTGAGCCGATGCACACAGCAGAGCAGCATATGAGTATTTTGGGGATGTTGTGACATTTGATACGACATACCTAACAAATAGATATGGTATGCCATTTGTCCCGTTTGTTGGTATTAACCACCATGGTCAGTCAATACTTTTGGGAGCGGGTTTGATATCAAGTGAAAATATTCAAATATTTGTTTGGTTATTTGACACTTGGTTGAAATGTATAGATGGGAGGGCACCAAAAGCTATAATTACTGATCAATACAGGGCCATGAAAAATGCTATTGCAATAGTTTTTCCAAATACCCGACATAGATACTGTTTGTGGCACATAATGAGAAAACTACCAGAGAAGTTAGGTTCACATGCTGAATTAAGTCTGGTTTGAAAAGTGGATTGCAGAGATGTGTTTATGATTCTTAAACTTCTGACGAGTTTGAGAAGTCTTGGGAGGTATTTACTGATACCTACAATTTGAAAGAAAATGCATGATTTCAAAGTCTCTATAGTGAGTAAATGTATTGGGTTCCTGTATACCTGAAAAATACATTTTGGGCTGGGATGAACATAATTCAAAGAAGTGAGAGTATGAATACCTTCTTTGATGAATATGTACATTCAGGGACTACATTGGAAGAATTCGTCGATCAATTCGACAATGTACTGAGGAAGAAAGTAGAGGATGAGATGGCAACGGATTTCCACTCATTCAATGAATTCGATTTATACTAAATCAAAACCCCAGGTGACTGTTGCAAGTACTCATATTTCCATTGATGCTGAAACTAGAAGTTCGAAAAAAGTGTTAAGTCCTCGTATTGTCAGAGGCAAAGGGAGGCCCCCATCAAAGAGGAGACAACCTACCATAGAGAAGTTGCAAACCAAAAATAAAAATGGTGGCAAGCGATAGAGAAAAATGTAGGAAGATTTAAATATTTCGATTTTGATATAGTTTTAACGCATCTAAGTTATTTAATTTTTAACCAAGAACTATTCAAATGTAGGCAACATCACATATGAAAGATGTATTAAACCCCGCAGATTCGATAATCCAAATTGGTACACCACAAAGTACACCATTGCAACTGCCTGGTACATAACAAAGTGTTATTTTTCAGGTAAATTTTAAATAATGTTCCCTATTGCATCTGTCTTTCGAACAATTAATGCTCTATAGTTTGCATGATTTTAAATATTTCAAACTTCTTGTAGGGGAACTTCGAATTGCATGACCCTCATGATGATCGATGAAAGACATTGTAGACTGTTGTATTTTGACTATTTACATTGTAGACTGCTGATGGGTTTGACTATTTAATGAGATTTGGAGACGTAGATTGTACATGTTGACTGACTATGATCAAAACTTCAAACTCTCTTTAGCTGTATGATGTGATTTTGTATTTATTTAAACTTGATGTATTGTTGTGACGTTGGATATTTAAACCATTTTATGGGTATGGAGTTATATAAATGTTGGTGATACTACAGGATGGTCATTTTCAAAATTTCAGCATGTTATACTTGCCAGCATTGATATTTTCAAAATTTCAGCATGTTATTTCATACATAACTGCTGGGTTTTTCCCTTGTACACGAATTCAAAAAAGTGGCAAATCAATCTATTACAACCTACTTAACAACATTACACTTTTTGATACACTTTACTTAATCTTCAATTGTTTTTGATCCTATCCAACAACAAAATAATAGATTTGCAAGTCCCCAATACACGCAAGGTCGCATGCGTGGATTGTTATCATTGTTTATTAGAGCATGAAGCTCATCCCGATCAGAGGCGAGTTCTTCTTCCCTTTTTTAGAGTTCTTCCTCCCATTTTCGGAGTTCTTCTTTTTTCTCTTCGAGGTGATGTTCTTTTTCACAGGCAACTTTAGCTTCATTTTCTACTTCGATATCTGTCCATAAAAAATACTCGCAGTATAACCTTCCTTGCAGCAGCAAACAACTTGTATAAATCATTGTGGGAAATTAAAATACCAAGTTCAATATCTAAAAAAAGGTTGCACAAACATAATTAATATTTACCTTTCTATTGTAATTGGGACACGAATAAAAAGGTCGCCTTGGATTTCTAGGGATGTTCGACAATTTTAGACGTGCCATCTCCCCGCATAAACATTTTGGAGGGGTGTTCGAGGATGATGAAGCATGTGAGGAAGACATTGCATATCAAAACTTTGAAAATCTACATAAAGAGAAAATAACAATGTTGATAGCAGCATTCAATAAACTATATAAAATAGCCAACATAGTTACATTCACTTGTTAGTTACCGCCTCAAGTATATTCTGCACTCTAAGGCCTTTGCACCAACCAAACTTGAGTGGAAAAGTTACTGTGACATCGCCTTGAGGTAAAAAATAGTTATGATGTTTTGAATGCTCTTTCAACACTACAAAAAAATAGTTATGATTTTGTACCAACGGGTGGAGTTCAGAACCAAAAAAAATTGATACCCTGGGTAAGCTACTGATGGTGGTCATTTGTGTCTGTTTTTGCACGTTCATGTAATATTATTTTGGATCACTAGATGCTTTTGCATGGCATTCTTAGTTTGTGTACTGTTTGGAGCTTTGTGTTTTTGGACACTGTGAATATAAGTTACCTAGATTGAATACTGTGCAACATGGTATGTGTTGAAGATCCTTCTTAGGTTGTGTGCCAAGCAGTGTCCCAGAGAGGCCACCAGAGAGATGTTTTGTTTTACAATGGGTATATTTGATAAGAAAAATGAAAAATTTTGAAATTTGGCTGTCCTTGCAATCAAGTAATTGGAGCTCAGATGGATCCTAGCCCTAGAGACAAACCTGTCATTGAGAAGTGATGGTTTACCAGAGCTCTTGTAAGATCTTGTTTGTAGGGAGATGGGCTTCAGGTTTTGTATGTAGGACTAGGTTTTAATTTTTTACGTTAAAAAGCCTTAACTGGAACCAAGTGTTTGCAGGGGCATGCTAAATTCAAGTTGCAGTGTCTATTTTTTCCAATGTGGGCATACCATTTACTAATTCATTCTATTAGTTAATATGTGAGTATTGCTATATATTTTTATGTTATATTAAATGTGTAAGGATTTGAATTTGTTGTTTGCTTATGCAATTTAACTCATAGTTTTTTTCTTTGTATTGTTTTTTTTTGTTATGTTTTTTTTTTTTACCTAAACTTTTAAATGGAAAAGTCTTTTTGCAAGCACAATAGTGCACTAACATGTGCACCAATCAGTTGTGATTGGTCAAAAAGTTGATTTGATTGAAAACAGTGTTAATTTAAATTTTAAATGTGAAGGAATCAGTATTGGTACGCAGATTAGTACACCACTTTGTTTGTATGTAGCAAAACTCCTTTTAAATTCGGCGTCTGGTTTCTTCACTATAAAAGACTTGCAATTCTCAAATATGTCATATTACAAACCCAACTGTAACAAATAAAGTGACTCTACTGAGCATTTACACAAACAGTAAGTATGCATTACGGGCAGGGGCGGAACTAGGATTTAGTATTTGGGGGGGCGATTGACAAAGTGTGTGGTATGTGTAAGTACAAGTAATATGTATTTTTTGCACCTGACTATATAAAAAACAATAATCATACATCATAAAATTATATACAAAAAATACATGTCTATAAATCATCTTATAAGATAATTTTTCTTAGGATTTTCATAGTTTGCTAGAGATCATTATAAAAAGATTTCCATAGTTTGCTAGAGACCATTACAAAAAGAAAAGAAAATGAAATATCAACTTATGATTTCTCCTTCAAATTAAGCTCAACGACGATCTTTCATGGAATAAAATTCATCCATTATCATCTCTGAAGTGAGATTCTTGGCAATTTCTTTCTCAATATAAACTATCAAATGATCTGCAAGAAACTCATCTTCCATTCGAGTACGCAATCTAGTCTTTATAAGTTTCATGGCAGAAAATGCTCGCTCAGTAGTAGTAGTAGAAACATGAAGAGTTAATACTAGACGAATTAACCTGTCAATCAAATAATAAATCTTCGACTTTTTTGAAATTGCTAGTCCTCTGCATAGCTCAGATAATGTAGACATATCTTGAAAATCTAAATGCGTCGGCACATCAAGCTCATAATGCTGTAATTGAATTCTCAAAAGTAATTTTTTTTGCTTAGAAAAATCCTGTGGATAAAACTTCTCAACCAATTTGCATATATCATCAATTTTAAATGATTTGTCTGCACCTTTAGAGTTTAAAGCAGCACTAAAAATGAGAAGTTCCATTGTATGGTCGTTAAATTTATTATTCAATTCTTGTAACTGGAAGTCTATTGTAGCAGTAAATATATCAATGCTAAAATGATGCTCCATTGACTTGTCAACTTGACGACGATATTTGCCTCAAGCTCTAGTATATTGGTCATTCATATAAGGAATATCAATTTGGTGTTTTTCACAAAATGATTTAACATCAGTAAGCAAAGATTCCTACCCATCATCTCTCAGATTTTGCATGAGTACTTTTGTGGTTGAAACTAGGCTCATGGCATTCACAATATCTTGGAAATTTTATTGCAAAGATTGGCAAAGTGCATTAGTGATTCCTATGATTTTTTTCATCATATGTAATATTAGAATAAATTCAAAAGATGTTAATACCATGAAGCCGCTTCAGCATCACCACGTTGAGAATAATTTGATCCCTCATTTGAAATAGTATTGATAACTGAGCAAGTAGCACTGAACATCCTCATCAAGCTACAAACAGATTGAAAATGAGATCCCCATCTAGTATCTCCATCTTGTTGTAGCGTGCTAATTTGATTTGCCCCTTTTCCAGTCTCAATCTCATTGGAAGCGATCAAACTTTCAATTTCAGCAGCTTGAGCAGATTGTAATTCATCATGACGTTTAGAAGAACCAACGAAAATATTGATAATGGATGTCAAATGGACAAAAAACTGATGAACATGATTGGCTTCTCTAGAAGTTGCTACTAAAGCTAATTGTAGTTTATGAGCCCAACAATGCACATAATATACACAGGGACAATCTTTAAGAAATAAAGCTTATAATCCATTCCATTCACCGCGCATATTACTTCCTCCATCATATCCCTAATCTCGAATATTCTCAATTTGAAGGTCGTAACGAGAAAGAAGAGCACATATCTCATTTTTAAGAATTAGTGCCATAATATCTTTGACATGTACAATATGAAAAAATCGCTTTCTAATATAACCATCTTTATCAACAAACCTCAAAATGATAGCCATTTGTTCTCTTTTAGACTCATCCCGAGATTCGTCAACAAGAATACAAAATTTGGCATCTCCGATTTTTTCGCGAATCACATTTTGCACTTTATTTGTAAATATATGCAAAATTTCCTTTTAAATTTTGGGTGATGTATATTTGGCATTCTGTGGAGCATTTTCCATGACAACTCCATTAACTTGATCATTATAACTTGCCAAAAGTTTCATCAATTCAATGAAGTTACCTTGATTTTTAGAGTCAGAGCTTTCATCATGACCTCTAAAGGCACAAGGTTGGAACGTAAGCCATCGAACACTTTCTATCGAAGTTTTGAGCCGCAATCGATTATTCTCCATCTCTTGTGATACTTGTTTTTCAACTAACTTGTCAATATGTCTTGACTGATTCATTAGATCCTCACAACATTTTACAATATTTTTATGTAGTGAATTTGGATCTCTGCTGACATGTCCTATTAAAGGACAATTCATTCTATCATTCACCTTTTTCCAATTGTCAAAACCTTTATTGGTAAATGTATTTGATCCTGGACGGCTTGTTGATTTCTTAGCAAAAATGTAGCATGGACGACAAAATATAGCATTCTTTGATGGAGAGTACTCCAACCAATTTGAATATATTTGAAACCAAGAAAATTGAAATCAATGACGTTGATTGCCTATTCGTGAAAATGGATATTCTGAAAGTTTAGGTTGATATGGACCAACTTTAAGATAGGTACGTCGGATCTCGTCTTGTAGGTTAGAAGGAAATTTCCATATTTGTGGACGTAAGCCTAGATCACGTTCCAAAGATGTAGCATCCATTTCTTCAGTTTGGATTCTTGAACTTTTAGAAAGACGCTCGTCAGTGGTAGAAGTATCATGTTCCATTGTTACCGAGCTCTCTAAATGCATATTACTCTCTGAATTGTCCACATCTTGCTTTTTAAAAAAAGAATCAATTGTTCTTGGCTTGCTCATATTTTTCTATACTTTAAGAAAAATTTATAAGTTAAGAATAAACCTGAAAAGTACGTAATAAGTAATGATATAGAGTTAGATTTTTTTGTATAGTTTGTATTTATTGCTAAGTGAAAAAAAAATTAGAAGCAAATGACAATAACATGTCCTAGTTCCAATGGAAGCAATTCACCAAATCCAAATGACAAAAAAAAAAAAAAAAGAGAGAGGCAATTCACCAAAACCAACAACGGCAACATCATTGCGTAATGCATCAACACAAAAAAGTCAAAAAATAAAAATAAAGAACTTGCTATTAGTACATAGAGGGCCAGAGCCTACCTGCCACCTGATCTATTGAAAATAACTCTCTTTTATCTTTGAAAGCTACCATCGGGTCCTCAAGTGATTCATCTCTCCATCTCCGTAAAACTCCCTACGTAAAAGCCACATGCCCACAACCCACACACAGTGCACACTCTAGTGACTCTTCCTTTGAAACCAACTACGGATGACCAAGGCAAATAGGCAATCTTTTCTCTCTGCCTTTGTTTCTATCTTGAAATCGCACTTCTTTAGTTCCTCAATGAAAAAAAAATAATGCAAGGCCCGCGTATGGGCCACACCAGTATGCTGAAGGAGAAAGGTATGTAGCGTGTGGTGTACTGAAAGTTTGAAAAATTTTAATCAAGCAGAGGTGCGGCTCTTGCAGGTGCAGTGTGCTAAAGGAGAAAGTCAAATCACGTAGAGGTGCAGCTGTGCTAAAGGCTAAAGGAGAAAAGTCTAATCACAAAGAGTCAGTTTGAGTATTTTTATTTTCAAGGTGTATTGGTAAGCAACACAGAATATTTGAGTGTAAGTAATGTGAAACGTTAGAGTAAAAATTGAGATTTGAAAAATAATTTCAGTAAAAATTTTGAAATCTTAAATATTGAGGGGGCTAATTGTAGTAAAAAATTTTAAAACTTAAGAAAATTATACTTATTTATATACTATATTATATTTTTAAAAAAATTTGGGGGGCACTTGCATCTAGTTCTGCCCCTGATTACGGGTAACATTTGAGAAACATAGATGCACAGCAAACTCTAGTCACCCATTATACAACAATTCACAATGTTTCTAGAATAGAATAGCATAACAATACACAAAATCTAAGAATTTTGTTAAATATCACCAAAAGGGACTCAATGAGATTTCGGAAGTTTTGTGAAATTAGAGGAAGAGATATCCTTAGGATTTACCAGATTTACCGTATTTACCTTCTCTGAGCAAACGGACGACGACGTACCAGGTGATGGGGAGCGGCGACGGACCAAATCTAGGGAGTGGGGTGATGGGGCTGGGGAGGGCAATTTTTGAGGAAGGAAACCCAATCTCCAGGGGTTCCTGAGCAAATGGACGGAAAACCCAATCTTTGAGCAAACAGACGGTAGTCTTCTAGGTGATGGGGAGCGGCGATGGCGACGGAGCTCTGAATGGGGAGTGGAGTGATGGGGCTGGGGAGGGCGATGAAGGGTTTGGGTTTGAGGAAGGAAATCTCCGCTGCGGTTTGTTTTCTTTCTTGCGAAACGGTGTGTTTCATTTAATATAAATGAAACTGTGTGTCTCATTTAGGCTTGCAATCTAGTCCTCGTATGCGGACTGCAACTAGAATAATTCGATCCAAAGTGATGACCAGAGGCTTTACACCTACGTCCTTGAGGTCAAGGAGGCAAAAGTAAACATGCATCAATCTTAGCACAAGCACGTGCAGTGATATGAGTTCTTGCAACATAAGACTCGCGCATGCTTATTATGGCATATATGGCTCACAAGCCAACAATATGGCTGTGTTAAAGGCTAAAGATGACAGGTGGATGAAGGGGATGATGATCGTGCATGGCAAAGTGCGTGTGTGGTAGGCGACGACAAAACGCATAATTTGAACTACAACATCTGAAGAAAGAGAAAGTTTGAACATGATAAAATGAAAGAGAATGAAGGGGATCGGAGCAAAAGGCATGGAAGCTCCTCAAGATCACACGTGTTTGGTGAAAATCAAATCATGGTGGGCCCTAGCTAGTGAACTTCAAAGAGAGCGGCTTCTTAGAAATAGATCTATACTCTGAGGGTTATTTGGATACTAAGAATATATCGAAATATCTGTGAATAGTAGTAAAGTAATTTATAAATAGTAGTGAAATAATTCAAAAATAATAGTGAAATAATTTGAGAATCTAAGAACAGTTGTGTTAATCCCAAATGGACCCTAATTGGTTTGTACCAAGCTCTTCTTCCAAATGTTAACTACAAACTTACATAAGAATCCCTTAAAATATCTTCTAAGTGAAATTTGGAAATTAAGAAGCAAAATATGTATTCATACATGAACATTTTAATACTAGAACTATTTGGAAGACAACAGTATTCGTAGAATATTCACTAAAAGAAAAATGCTTATTTATAGCTAGTTATAAAATACTACAAATTAACATCATGACTATTTTCTAGTAAAATAAAATCATTCTCATGGCAAATAGTAATTCTCGTTGCTAATATATATATATATATATAAAACTCATCACAAATACTTATTTTTTTAAGTAAATATTATATAAATATTACGTTGTGTTTATCTTTTATCTCTAAAATCCGCTTAAAGTTTGGACGGGAGAATTTTAAAAGATATTAGTGATATATATATATATATATATATATATATATATATATATAAAACCAATGTGTTTCCTCGGGTTTTTGTTAATTAGAATCGTTTTATATATAACTATAGAGGATTTGAACCCAAATTTTTTTATTTGAAGAACTAGGTTACATGCCATAAGACCGTCAAGCTCTTAGCAGAATCGTTCTATATATAATTTATTACCATATATATATATATACACACTATCACGAATACCATAAACCTTAGCTCAATATAATTGAGATGGCTTATAGACTTATAGTAATTAAATTAATGTTTATATATAGGAAAATACTTTAGCCACAAATGAATTACACACAAGTAAATTTACAAACTGATGTGGCTTAATGTGGTACGTCAGATTATAAAGTTACTTTTATTACAAAGCAGATCTAATTGATTCCATGAAGCCACATCAGTTTGTGGATTTATTTTGTATAATCTCTTTGTGTCTGTAGCAATTCTCTTATATATATAAAAAGGAAAATGTAATTAATGTTTATATACATATATGTGTGTGTGTTGGTCTCTCTTTCCTAGCTGTCGATAATTATGAGCATAGTTCTCATTGCAAGTGACCCAACTTGGCCATATCAATATATCATGTTAAAATAAGCTTGTTATATATATACATATATGGTCTAGTCTTTATATTATTGTTTATTCCAAAGCACTGTTCTCTCTCTCTCTCTCTCTCTCTCACACACACAGTTTTTAAGAACTTATAACATTCGACCCTTCTTCGCCCGACATCCTTCTTTTCTAGGCATAACTATGATCACTTGAAAAAAGCAGCAGCAGCAACTTTCTTAGAAACTTCTGATCTGCTAAAAAAAAAAAAGAAGTTTTGAAACTTCCGATAAGTCTCATCATGCACCTTTCCAAAAGAAAGTCTTATACAACATTAGATCTTGGTCCATCCCAATAATGCCTTCAAATTTCACCAATATTTTGGGATCCAGTAAATGTTGGAGGCACCACCACAGAAGAAGAAACCTTGAACCTCTTACTCCTCGAACCCTCCTCCTCATGACCGCCATCAACAGTCAGTTCTGGGCTATCCATCCAGCCCCCAATCTGGTCCAGGAAGCCGTGATCACGACCAAAACTAACTTCACCAATATCGGACCTGTCCGAATCCAGTCCATGTTGCCGGTAACCTATCCACTCAGTACTGCATTCCGAGACAATCGAGCTTTCACAAGAAGAAGGCTCAGTCTCCATATGGGGAACTATAATGCTTGGCTGCACAGCTTTCTTAGCGTTGTTAATCTCCATAGGACCACCTTGGTATTGGTAATTTCTAAAGTGGAAAATCTTAGCAAAAGTTGATTGATCGCTCACCCTACTTTTTGAGGATTTATTCTCACTCGTCCTCGCCATGATACACTGTAAATTTTTGCTCAACTTAGCCTTCAAGGAAGAGAAGCTAAGACCATGCCGCCCATCAGGTTGCGAGGGCAGCCCTTCTTTACAAGGCGAAGTCCCCGAGATGTTCGAACTTAGGTTCACCGGAACTACAAAGTTGGTGTGGGCATTTTCCCCACGCAGGGCTCGAGCTGCTTCATCGTAGGCTCGAGTTGCTTCTTCGGAAGTATCGTATGTTCCTAGCCATAGTCTTACACGTTGGGACGAATCCTTGATCTCCGCCACCCATCTCCCCGAGAGCCTTTGTCGGACTCCCACAAATCTACGAGCAGCCAGTTTGCTTGAATGAAACTTGGCGTTGGTGGTGGTGGCGATGGTGGTTTTTATGGTTTGATCAGCTCCTGCCATTATCACAGATCTTCACGAGGAGATTTTGACTGTTCTTCAATCTATTCAGGCTTGTTTTGGGATCGGTCCGTGAGGTCGGAGGGGGATTGTTTTACTGTTGCATGTGAAGTTGCAAACACGCTAGCCTATATAGCTTAGATGGTACGAGCTGTGACTATATATATATATATACACATGATAAGATAGACTGGAAGAAATGATAAATGCAGGCATATGCCTTTCTCTATTGTTAGTTTGTTTGTTTCTAAATATTTTAATCTTCCATTGATGCGTTTTTAAATCTTCAACCGTGTGCATAATGTACTTCCAAATTGCCTCACATTTGGTCGGATACGCGTAAGGTCCGCATGCATGCCAAAAGAGTCCGAAGCAATAAATAAAACTGAAAAATTCAATTCATTCTCAAGTTGACATAGAATATTTCATTCACCTCACTTAAATAATAAGATTTTATTTATAAAAAAACTTATTTTTTAAATTACATTATATCATGTAAACACTTAAATAAAATAACTCATAAAACTAAATTCATAAACTGATGTAACGACATTATCTTATATCTACGTTACAATAAAACGATCGAGTTTTACAATTTTAATCTATTACATAACATGTTAATCTAAATTTACTTTTATAAATAACCTTTGGATATAAAAACAATTTCATTATATCTCATATCATTATTTTGTACCTTTTCAAAATCTCCATACAAAATCTAATAAATAATTTAACTTTTTAAAATTTTAAAATAATAATAATATTTTATTCAATTTTTAACTTTAAGATAAAATCATCTAATCTTATTTTACCATCCAAACTATACCTAAACATTTATGGAGTTTGTATTTAGATCATTTCTTCTGCCTGAAAGGCAGGGCTGAATATCAAACCCCAAGCCAAAACGGCTTGGGAATGGAAAAATACAGAGAGAAGGCGACAGAAATGAGAGACGGATTTGTAATGTTGCCATCGGAATTTAAAAGTCCGGCAGGGGGACAGGGGGAGAGTATAGTTTAATAATTAATATATAGGATTGGTAGTGACGTGGAAGGTGAGTAGTGTTGGATTTTAGCACTTGGATATAGAATGATTGACGGGCTCCAAACACTCCGTACCGTGTCCTTTGTGCTGTCTGCATTTTCCTAATGAAATAGCCCTTCGATTTTGACCAAGTACATGTCACTACTGCAGCTTGATTGTTATGATCAGCTTCTCAACTTGTTTTGATATAAAGCTTTGTTTGTGGGTTTAACGGGGAATTAAGGAAGATTTGTTTCTCCGTCTTGACGACGTCCCTGTTGATTAATTAGCATCGAGTCCGAGTCACGCGTGCGGCTTTTGATTCCCAAAACTTCATCCCTCTCAAGGTGTGGGTGGCTGATTTGTCTGCATTCACCCTAAATTTTGCTCACAAGCTGACACCTGTGGAATGACAGGTGGCACGTGCAAAAAAAGGTAGGTTTTTTGTTTACATGATTATAATAACATTTTCAATTAGTTAAAATATTTCTTAATAATTTAAGTGATATATTATATACAGTCAGTTTTATATATTTTTTATACACTTTACTGATATAATTGGTTAAAATAGTTATTAAAAAAAGTTATGTAGCAATCACATTAATAACGTGTACAATGAGTACGCATGCAAAAGTGAGTACATATAGAATTTTTGATAGTTTAAATTTTAATTTCATTAGGAAATTCAATGAATTCTTAACTAGTAGATAATACTAATAGTTTATGATATACTATATTCGAATTCGAATTAAGGATTTAGTAGATGTCAAATCATGTGTAAGTAACTTTAGAACCATTGAGTTATCATCCTTAGCTGTCCTTTAACCATTGGCAGCTACCTTTGTATAAGAGATCGATGGTGGCGATGAATAGGTCTTCAAAACCCCATTTATGATGTAAACCTAATTCAAAAGAGAGAAGAAGATCGAATTGGAGATAACCCTACGTTTCGAAAATGGATTGGAGGAAGATACGTATGTAGGATACAAGGAGACATCATGTTCCCCCACTTTAGGTTAATTGCTGACTTAGCAAAACATGCCGAGGGTTGTTTGTCAGCTAATGATGGGTGGCAAATTCCGCCATTATGCATTGATGGTCGATCGAAGATATCAAGAAATGACGCAGTCATCTTGGTGAGAAGTGAAGTTGAATCAACCTTCTACTTTAGCTGGTCATTTTCTCACTAACCAAACGGCATTTAATTCATCACATAAAGACAAAATCATTGATCTTCCCTATATCATTGTCCATTTATGCTAAAGATATAGGGAAAACAACTACGGATGCATGCTTGCATCAACATAAATAATGGTATGAGAACAGAAGAGTACGTACTTTGATCAGGTTATGCCTCCATATCATCATCGACCATATGCATGAAAATTAATATTGATTTTGTTTTGTGCATGGCTTGCAGTTATAAATACGATCATGTCCGGCCAAAAGGTTTCTTTTGTTCTTATACGGACTACTGATGTGAATGGACTAATGATGCTGACTAATACAATTCAAACGATTTGCTGATTATTGCAATTACAAAACGATCGAGGTTGATATTTTAGTAAAAGAATTAAATATTTATATTATTATTTTAATCATTTTTTTAATGATCTCTTGATTTGATTGATCTAACGAATAACAAATTAGCAATTAGCATTAGCCTGATCAGGCGAATTTCTTAAATATTAAAATAACCATTAACTTGTTAGGTAAAATGTTACTCATCATCTATTTTCTCATCATTTTTTGATCATTTCATCATGTAACATTAAATAATTAGAGACTATTCATTATATTTTACTTGTAAATTTATGATTTAATAACACATCATAAAATAATAAAAAAATTATAAAAAAATGAATAATGACTACGTATATTTTTTTTCATATAAAAATCATGAGACCCAATTTTATATATTTACACGTACCTATTTTTCCATATCTAAAAAAGTATCATATTTCAACAATCAATATTAAAAGGAAAAAAAAAAAAAATCTGCTTCCCAAACATTAATTGTATATAGACTCTCTCATTTGTCCCTTTCCTTGGATCCGATCGGCACCTCCTCCAACCCCTTCTAACGAGCGGATGATCTGAATGTTGGCAGCTCCTCCCTTTCACACTCTCCCTGCTTCTTTCTCCACTATCCAAGCAGTAATAGCCATTAATTTTGTAAAGCATTTTCAAGGACACACGAGAGGAAAAGATCAATCTATAGCTAGTCTTCCGGCCATCTCCAAGCAACATGTGCCCCCACAAAATATTCCCAAACTATCTATCAACAATGGCAAGGAAGTACTGGTGTACCATCAATATGATGGGTGCATGTGCATCATGTGTTGCTTAAAGTCCTGAAGCTGTACTTGATTCAACTTCCGTCCTTGCCTATCCTATAATTTCTCTAAATTTAGAAATTGACGTATTCCTCTATTTGTAGAGATAAATCGAAAGTAGAGTATTAACTTCATAAAAAGATAACTTTTTCATGTCATTAATTTATTCTAGAAAGATGAAAATGCCAAAATGGGTACTTTCATCGGGCACTCTTGAAGTAATACCACTCAATTCACAACCAACCATGCAAGATGGCTCTCTCTCGAGTCTCGACATATCCAAGATTAATGGCCGAAGATGGTCAATGTAAAGAAACAAATGAATCATTGTTTTGTGGTTAAAATATGTAAGTTTCTTTTAAAGGACCCTGCTTCCAAGGTTTGACCACTATGTGTGCCTTCTAGTATAAATTATATTTTTTTATTTTTTAGACAGCTTTAAATATAGATATTTTAAAATATAATATTAATATATTAATAATCAATTTCTTAATCATTAAATAAAAAATTTTAAAAATTAAATATATAAACAATTAAAATGAGAAGATAAATCTACATGGCATAATATCATTTTCATTCTTTTAAGATCCATCTGAAATATTAGTGGAAAGGAATATTTTTATTTAGTATCACTATAGTTAGCTTAACTCTTGTCTATTTTCAGATAAATAGGATTATTTAATAAAAAATAATATTTATAATTATGAATTACATAATTATTATATAATTTTTTTAAAAAAATAAATTAATATAAAATTTATATAAAAAAATTAATTTTTAAATTATAAATATATTTTTTAAATAATTATATAATATTTACGCACTGCAGGATTATATAACTAAAAGTTAGTATGATTAGTATGCAAGCTGAAGGGCATATTCCCGGAGAATATGCACTGTAGCATAAGATCCAACAGCACGGCAGCAGAACTTCTGCACGTAAGAGACTTCTCGACAAAAAGACTATTTTATGATTAAACAATCATACACTTCTATCAGTGTGGTTCTCTCCGTGTGTGTGCTTTCGTCTCGCAGTCTCTCTCTCTCTCTCTAGCAACACCAATGGCTGACCCTGCTCTTCACCCGGAAACCCAGACCCTCAAGCAAATCGCCATAGATTATACCCCAGAAGCCTGCTCCCATTGCCCCGAATCCAATACCATTACCCTCACCTTCGACCACCGCGGCGGTGCTAGGTGGCGCACCACCACGAGGTACCTCTACGGCACCTTCAGCGCCCTCATTCAGTGCCCCAAAGGTAACACCAGCGGTCTTAACTTCAACATTTACCTCTCCTCCCTTGAGGGTGACAAGTCGCAGGACGAGATCGACTTCGAGTTCTTGGGGAAGGACAGGACAATTGTGCAAACTAACTATTACACTACCGGCACTGGCAACAGGGAGGGCATTCACCAATTGGGTTTCGACTGCTCTAATGGGTTCCACGAGTATGTAATCAAGTGGGGTCCCAACGAGATCGAGTGGCTCATTGATGGGAAGTCGGTGAGGAGGGAGGAGAAGAGGGACGGTGAGGGTTTTCCTGAGAAGCCCATGTTTTTGTATGCTTCCGTTTGGGATGCGAGCTACATTGATGAGGGGAGGTGGACAGGGAAGTACGTGGGGTGTGATGCACCCTACGTTTGCGTCTATAAGGATATTCGGGTGCCGGCTGAGACTGCACGAGAGTGCTCTTCTGATTCCTGATCTGGGTTATTGGTACATGAGTTGGGTGTTTGATAGATGTTTTTGATTAGCCCTTTTGTTTTCATTTGATTGGGCTTTTGGTTTGTTTTTGGATTGCTACAGGATTGTGGGATTGCTTTCTTGGTCGGTTATTGTTGTTGTCATATTTGGTTGTATTGAATAATCTGTGTCCATGGGGTTGATTAAGCTAAATTGGATGTTGGATTGTTTGAGTTGGGAGTATTTAAAAGTTGTACTCATAGTATTTGTGACAATAACTGTTGATGCCTTTTCGTTTCCAACTTTTGTTTCAGAGATTCTAGTACTTCCGGTTCGTCGAGAGAAGTATTATAATCTGGCTCCCTTAAACACGGATGAATGGAAAGCGATAAAATGGTCTGTTACTGTGAAAGTATATTTACTCTTTTGTTCGGAGTTCTATTGAATTGGTGATGTTGGACTAGTCTCAATTTAGGTGACTATAAAAATCGTTTCAGGTAGACTTATTGAGTGGCATAATGCAACTTGGAACCAAAAGCATGATTTCTGATCGGACAACATATTTTGTCCTCAAGCAAGCTTAGTAAATGGTCCGTGAAAGTGTAACTTAGATAGATATTGGATGCGTCTACTTGAAAAATTGTTGTATTCGATGTATGGAAATATGTTGTAGAACTGTCGTTTTGTGCTTAGTTTTGATGACGTAAATGTTTGTACCGATATTTATACCTATAACTGTCTTAACAATTTATCAGATCATGTATAATTTAAGGTTTCTGAGACCTGATTTGTATTTCATGTTTATCCTCTTTTAATCAACATATCAAGCTTCGTGTTGCAATGACAATTGAGAATTTAAGCAATCTGTGCAATAAAGGTTTCTTGATTGTTGTTTGGTATCAGATTATGATCTGGTTCTGTACATAAATAATAACATTTGTTGGTTGAGACACTTAAAAAAATGATTCCATGATTGGATTGTTTACTCTCTTAACTATACGTCATATGATCTTGTTGATAGGTGGACGGATCTCAAGTATGCTTTACACAGAGATCCTCACAGATTTAAAGGAGCGTTCTACACTCCAGATTGCACAAATGATTTATATGTAATGGTTCTAGAGAAATCGGAGTTAGAAATGCTTTGAACCATACTCACAGGAGTTTCATTTAAAAGAGTACTCATAATGGTTATGTATTTTCATAGGGCCTACCACTGTCTTGGTCACATTGAAACCACCGGCATTTGTGGTTGCCTCTTATTCCCTTAGATACCTGTACCTGTATACATGGTTTGCCCAATAAATGCTTGCTTAATCGTAGTGGTATTGGACCAATTCTTCAGTGACACTGCATTGATGTTACACGTGAAGTTAAAAAAAAAAAAAAAAAAAAAAAAACCTCAGAACTATGCAGGTTAGTTTCGGTTTAGATGTGGTTTCATTTACATCAATTTTGTTGACACAGGTTTCCCAAGTTGAGTGTTATGACATACAGAGTTAAGCTTTGTCTGAATCACCCCTACCTGGTGCAGCATGAGATTTTAATCTCTTAAAGAAATTAAGTGATTCTATTTCAGTTTTTAACTTCACAATCTATGCTGTTAGTTTTATACTAAATTGTTTGCTTTTTGTACTTGTCTCTCATTTTTGTGTTATTGCCCCTTTGATTACATGCTACTTCATTGTCATATATATTTGGGAGGTTCATTATATAACATACTTTCTATGATTTGCATGCTGTATTGGTCATGTACGCTGAAAACTTAAAGCACATGCTGATACCTTTTTTGGCCATCCCAAGACTACAACATCATTTAGGTATGGATTCTAGATCTCCGTAGTATTTAGATGAATAAGCATCAATTGTGTTTCAAATGAGATAAAAATAAGTCCTTTGTCTGTTAATAGCATCAAATTGAAGCCAACATGTTTTCATGATGTGGACAAATGACACAGAATGATCTTGGTGCAAGTAGTATTAGTTGGTGGCCTAATTTCTGCATATGGAGCTTCCAGATTGTGTGTTGAAATGCTATGGGAAGTACAGTATACAGATGCATACTTGCCTACTTGGTAGATGGAATATTCAAATATCTAAAAATTGGTAAATGAAATCTATACACTGCTAGACTCTTACCCTTTCTAACTTTCATGGTACATCCCCAACGTTTGCTGGCAATTTTTTCTTGGCACTTTGCTCCGTAAATTTACTTTCTTCTTGCATATAGAAAATCTTGATACCCTTCCAATAGAAACTTTCAAATTTTTAGATCCTAGCTTTGCCATGGTGTACATCGCTTAAGTTACGAAGATAGTTCTCGTATTCGAAATGATGCCAGAGATTTAACTCTTGATATATGTGAAGAGAAGTGTTGTTCATCTTCTTTTTAACCATCGCTCTTCCATCCTTTATTTATATAGTATTAAATAATAGAAAAATTATTTATTATCTTTTACTCGTCTGCCAAGAATGTGCATATTATTCATAATAATGTTTTTTGTATAATTTTTCATAATAACATAGAGATGTGCCAAATTGAATTCTGATAGCATTTAATTTTATTTCCAAACTACAAGAACTTGCAATTTCATGTTGTAAACATCAATAAATTATCATCAAATATAAGTTACTACTGCTTATCTCTCTTCTCAAGTCACCCACCCATGGGAGCTCAAGTGGTAAGGGCGAACTTGTGTGCATGAGCCCCAATGTCATAGGTTCGATTTTCTCTATAATCAAATTACGATTTAAGTGGGAGGCCATGGTGATGGGTTGTTGTGCTAGTCTCCCTGGGAGTTTAGATTCCATTGGTGAGTTCTAAGGGCTCAATCGTAGGTTGGTTCCCCGTTGTAAAAAATAAAAAAAAATCTCTCTTCTCAAGTATACTTAATGACATTGACAGTAAAAGAAAAAGAAAAGGTTATTGGTAATCATGGAAAAATTACTAATAAAATAGACAATGAGTAGTATGCAGGATTCACCAAGTGCATACATCACAAGAAACACAAATGTATTAGTCCCTACTTTTGATTTGAGTAGATTTAAGAGTCGAGATACCAAAGCCAGTTCTCTTAGAAAATGGTTGATTCTTGGACTAATTCTCATCTCTCTTCTTCTTAGACATATTCTGCATCATGGAACATGTGCTTTTGCTTTCTGTAAGCATGGAACATACCTTGTCAGACTTCCAAGTCTTCCTCTTCCCGGCTGCCGAGTATAAAGAGATTAAAGAAGGACAAGGAATCCATCTTTGTATTTGTTTTGGCAAATAAGGACTTTTATTCAACACATACACCCTGTCAACTTTCCCTTTAAGTAGAAAAGAAAAAATATTTGTCTATCATTTTTCAACATTATTTATTCCATAAAAAGAATTATAAAAAATATTTAAAAAAATTAATATAGTTTAATGTGCTACGTCAAATTTACTATACAATAAAAATAATATATCTATTCCACAAAAAGAATTATCAAAACTACTTTAAAGTTTGTTAGGACTTGACGTGATTTGTTGAATCTATTGTACAATAGAGAGTATTGCAGTCTAACGTATAATATCAAACTATGTCATTTAAGATAGTTTTTTTTATTTATTTATAATTCTCTTTGTGAAAAATGCTACTCTTATCGTTGGGAGCTATTGCTAGGATTATTTATTTTTACTTAATGATTAAATAAGTGTTTTTTTTTAATAATGTTATAATTTTTTTTATTTTTTAAAAATATTTAAAAATGTTAAAAAATACATGAAAGAAACAAAAACAAAAAACATAAAAGTTAAATACATGCTAGCAGCACCAATGGTTAACCGAAAAAGTGAACCGATGTAGTGTAAATGTATTTTTTTTTAATTTCTTTTAATTATTTTTTACACAATTTTAGATATTTTTAAAAAATAATAAGAAAAGATCAACTCACTAATATTCACATCTTTAATCATTAAATAAAATTTAAAAATAAAAATAAAATAAAAAATTTATCCAGTCATTTTTATCGATTAATTTTATGATTCAACTAGCTTTTTCCTTAAAAAAACACCCTCACAAAAATTCCAAACTGATGTTTTACAACGAACTCCCGGCCTTATCCAGTAGAGGCAAGGTTGGGAACCGCAGAAATAAAGCAGACGGCCCCTGAGATTCTCTCATACCAAGATAAAAGCACAGTTTTTTCAACTCGCTTGGAATCTCAGCTAAATCTACTCCTTTTTACCGTTGAGTTCCTTTGCCGCCAAAACTGGCAACCATCCTCAGCCGTTCGATCTAATGCCTCTTCTTAAATCTGTGGGGTCCCTTCATGTTGTGACTTGTGAACCCCACGAATACGATTCCAAAGGGCTGGAAAGGAAAGAGTCTTCTTCCTTCGCTCATTTCAGTCTTGACTCTTGTCATTCCCACCTCGTCCGTTTATGGCCCCAAGTCTTCTCAGTCTCTGAGTCCACTTCAAGCAATTGGGATTCTATAAAGTTTAGTCTTTTTTTCTTTTCTTTTCTCGTTTTGTAATTGATCTCTCCCAATCTTGCTTTGAAAACTTGCTCTTTCTTGAAAAATCATTATCTGGGTCTTCGTCATTCTGATTCTTCTCTTTGGTTTTGGTTTCCATCATCTGTGGGATATCTTTTTTCGAGTACTATCACTTTCTCATCTAGTTTTGGCTGTTGGACCTGTTGGTGTTCTTGTTTTTCTTGTTTCTTCGTCTTGTTCTTCGCTTTTGGATTTGTGAGTGTATTTTGTTTTCTGAGATTTAGGTGTAGGAAGTAGGGAAGTTGGAGATGCTGGGTGGAGGTATGAATTTGGTTACTACTGTTATTGGTTTTGGCATGAGTGGAACATTTATTGTATTTGTCTGCACAAGAATAATCTGTGGGAGGCTCCGCAGGGCCGAACAACGTCCCATGTTCGAGATTGAATCAAGGACTGATCTTGAACAGGTACCTTATTCAATTCTCCATGCTGTGTTATTTTTTGGGAGTATTTGTCTCCATTTGTAAATCCATGCTAGATTTTGCTGAGTCCTGCTTGGGATGTTTTATTATAATGATAATTCTCTGTGGTCCTTTATTTCATTCTTATCTTATGCGATTGACTATGATCAATTATAACTTTCTTCTTCCAATCCATGGCCTCTTTTTTGGGGGATAGAAGGCTATGCCCATATTTTCACTACACTCTGTTCTTATATCAATTTCATGGTAGCTCGGACACAATTGCGCAATTGGTTGGTGAAGATGAAGTTTTAAAAATTATAATTAGTACTAGTTGTTGATAACGAAGGGACAACACATTTTCTGAAAGAGAAATATGAAAACAAAATCTCGAGGAGATTTGGGGATATGTCATGCATACATACATGACATGCTTCTGTCGTAATTATTTGCAAAGATGGCATCCTCAGGTTGTTTCTACCCTGCACTGTCAAACATAATGCAGAATATGGTTTTTCTTCTCCTTCTTCCTTCCATTTTTAGTTAAAACCTTAAAGCCTAAATTTGTTTTCTTCCCACTCACAAATAGGGTGCTTTTATCAGACCAACATACAAGAAAATTGCACCTGCTTGCTTTAATCCTTCTCTCAATGTGAGTATATTGTTAGTTGTAGTTAAGCTTGGAGCACTGTTTTATAAATTTGCACTATTTGCTGACAGCCGGAGCCTCAGGTTAGTGGCCTTGAACCAGTTTTGGTTGCTGCGATCCCCACCATGAAGTTCGACAATGAGGCTTTCAGTTCTATGGAAGATCCACAGTAAGTATAGCCACCAAAATATCTAGTCATTGAATAAGACATACCTTTTATCACCTTTCGTGGAAGAGAAAGTTGTTCCTCCTTCTGACTCTTTGACATTTAGGAACTGCTTGTTTCTGTGTAATAATTGATGTTTAGTTCTTTTCATTCACGAAGTTCTGACGTTAGTCCTCTACTCCTGCAGGTGCTCAATATGTTTGGCAGAGTATCAAGAGAAAGAGGTCTTACGAATAATGCCAAAATGCGGCCACACTTATCATCTCTCTTGCATCGATGTTTGGCTCAGAAAACAGTCTACTTGTCCAGTCTGTCGTCTACCATTACAAGACTTTTTTGGAAGAGGACATATGAGGCCACCTTTGTTTGACATTCCTCAATCTTTAGATGATCCTGCAAACTCAACGGACAATTCCCAGCGGTGGCTGCTACCTGGCCTTGAGCGTTCAGTAGGAAATGTAAGTACTGAAGGGCATGTTGAATCTGTTCTTGTGAACCAACCGGATTCAACACATTCTCGAGAAGCAGATAGAAGATAGGAATACATGCCTCTGGATCTGGCAAGCCTTTTTCTTTTTTAATTGGAGATTCTTTTATTCCTAAATGTACAGAAATTTCCTGTCTCTTTTGCATGGCTCAGACTTAGTTATTCGGAATTGTTGTGAAAAAGGGCCTAAAAAATCTATGGATCAGAATGAAGCCTAATTGATATTTGACATTCTCATTCAGGTATCGATCAATGTATTACTTGAAATTATGAAATTTCAGTTTATCGTGACTCTATACATATAATATGGAAGAAGAACAACTGAAACTTCCTGAGTTATTATGCATAGATGGTTTGGGGAACACAGATTGCTACACAGTTGCAGGGCTTTCTTTTTTGGGGGAACAAAGATTGATTCAATTTGGAGATTGCAACACAGATGGCTTCTTTCACATCAGATCTTCTCACAAGTTCGAATTGATAAATTAATATTGTTCTTAGAGGCCATTCATGATGCATGAAGTTCATGGGAGACAAATCTAAATCATTTGAGGGTAAATGTGGAGTTAAAATCTGAACTTAGAATCTCTGTTGTGATACCATTTTAAGGCCACTATTTATCACAGAACTTTAAGTTGACTGGAGGTAAGTCTAATCATTTGATTATATTTTATGACTTTCCTACTCAAATTGGAGGACTAGATGAGTGCTTTGAAATAAACCTCAACCGGTCAAACAAGAACAGGAAAATAGGATGAGCAGCAACAAACTAGCTTCTTAATCGTGTGCTGACTTCGCCCCCACTGGCTTCTGCCTGCGTAGACATTTGATAACATCATGCATCGCTCAGTGTCCATCGCTCAGTGTCCATCTCAATCATCCTTTTGCTCAACACTTCCGCAAACTGAAAATGCCCATCAATTCTGCATCCTCATTGAAGGGTGCCCGCAGCACCGAACTAGCTTTTAATGGACATAATCTCTTTTGAGACCAATACATCGTTGTCTTGTTTTCAAATGCAAATGTACCGGAAACATCATAGTCATTTTGCTTAATTAATTATTTATTTTACAACTTATTTTAAATCAACTAATATAATTGTTCCATTTCATTAAAAAATAATTTCAATTTTGCATGAATACTTTTAATTAGAGTTTTAAAATAATTGTAGATTAATAGTAGGTTTATCATTTTTCCTTTTTGTAATATTTACTCCTTTTGAAAGTGGAGGCATGTCTTTATCCAAAAAGGGCATATTTTGCAATATATATCAATGATATTTAATCTATTTTTACTTATTATTTATTTATTACAATAAATAAAATTAAAAGAGGATATTATTTGACAATTGATGATAGTGTTTTAGTTTTTAGTTTGTTTGTACTTAAAGAAAGTTGTAGAGTTTTTTTTTTTTTTTTGCAGGAATTGATTTGTTTATTTTAGGATGTGTTTAGGTTTTTAGGTCCCGTTTGATTACATAGGTGAGATGAGATGAAATAAAAATTGAAAGTTGAATAAAATATTGTTAAAATATAATTTTTATTTTGGATTTAAAAAAAATTAAATTATTTATTATATTTCTTATGAAAATTTAAAAAATTTATAATGATTATATGATATGAGATGATATGAGATGATTTGATTTATGTAACCAAACTAGGAGTTTCACACATTTATTTTGAAAAAAATAGATTAAATTTAAGATTTATATAAAAATAAAAATTTTATTTTTTTATAATAAGCCTTGCTCTTAAGGGACCCTCAGCTACCATTGCAATTTGAAACACAACGTTATCTTCTCGTCACTGCTCAATCCGACAAACGGAAAAGCCCAGTAACCACTAGAAACGGGCAAGCCAGTCAGCCTGTGCCACGGTCCACCGACCCAGTGGTGGCTTTTTTGTAGTGACTAGTGAGGGAGTGTGAGAGACAGATAATGGTGGCACACGTGGGAGTCATCTCTCTCGGCTCTTGCTTCCCTCCTCTCCCTCGTCTTCCTCGGCTCTACTCCACCAAGCACAAGGCATTTTCCAGTACGTACGAACATCTCTGGAAAAGAAATGAGACTTTTTTCAGCTGAATTTAGCTGTCTGTCACTAATTTGCGCTGTAATGGTTTTACTATATGAATTTCTTGACACTGCCATCATTTATTGGTGTGAATTATATTTATATATATGGGCCTGATGTTATCACAGAAAATTTTTATATATATATTTTCTGGAACCTATGTTTTATTTGCGCTGGCTCAATTAATCGGTATTAGTTATTTTTCAGTGGCTGTAATGAGTGAAGATCCAGTCCGTGAATGGATTTTGTCAGAAGGAAAGGCAACCCAGATAACAAAAATCAGTCCCGTAGGCGGTGGCTGCATCAATCTTGCTAGTCGTTATGAAACGGATGCAGGTTCTTTCTTTGTGAAAACAAACAGGTAGAGGTATATGTTAAATTGTCATACAGACGGTCCAATTTTGCATCTGGCATTCAAATGATTACAAACTTGCTTCCGAGTTGTGGAAACTACTCGTGAATATACCAATTTAAATAGTTTTAAAAAGGGACAAATAAATCTTGATTTTGAAACACTTGGTCAGGAGTATTGGATCATCTATGTTTGAAGCAGAGGCTCTTGGTTTAGGTGCCATGTATGAAACCAGATCAATCCGTGTGCCTAGGCCATTCAAGGTCTGCAAGTTTATATTTCATATATATTATGCTAGAATTATAGCTCCCAAACCATTGTCTATTGCATCATTGGTCCCCTATTTAGTAGAAAAGTTTAACTGAGCATGCTGTTAAGCATTGTAGGTTGGATCCCTACCTACGGGTGGTTCCTACATCATTATGGAATTCATTGAATTTGGTTCTTCCAGAGGCAATCAGGTGAGACTGGAAATTTTTTACGAATAGGAATTATAGGATATAGGTTGTAAAAAAATTCTATTTTTAGTTTAATCATTTGTTGGTTCTCAGTCTGTTCTAGGGAGGAAACTTGCTGAAATGCATAAAGCTGGAAAATCGAGGAAAGGCTTTGGTTTTGATGTAAATAATACCATTGGCAGGTACAATATTATGGATGGTTGCATCATCATCATCTTCTCTCTCTCTCTCTCTCTCTCTTGCACACACACACACAACTGCACATGCAGGTGCAGGCACATTTATTTATTTATTGATACATTGGGGGAGGGGGTCGAACCCATGATCTCCATTTTGGAGATGTGGGTTGCCATCAGGCCACAGGCCATTGGCTATGCAGGCACATTTATAGTTCTTTGTACCGATTGAGATTTAATACATCATATATGCTACCTTGTAGTACTCCACAGATAAACACTTGGTCATCAGATTGGATTCATTTTTATGGGGAGCATAGATTGGGTTACCAGTTGAAGTTGTTACTAGACGAGTACGGTGACAGAAGCATTTATGAAAAAGGTTATGTTGTCTTTAAAATAATATTTCTTTCCATCAGATTTAAATCATAGCTCGATATACACATGCACCTAAATCGATTTAAAGACATGGTTCAAGCGATGAATTCAACTCATAAGTGAGTATGTGACATGGCTTATTTCATTTTCTGTTTTTATCATTGCTATGATGGGACATTTTTCCTGTTTGATGCTTCCACAGAATGTTTACATGCCTTTGTTATTTGCCTTTACTGTTGCATTAATAGGTGCAAGCCAACTGTGAGTTAGTTGTAGAATCCTAAAGTTTCCCTTATGTATCACCTGTATTCTCTGAGATTAAACTAATAGTTGTGGAGTCCAGGATCTTGAAACTTATAAATGTAATTTCCATTGGAAATGTAAATATATTATTTGAGTAAGTGCTTTCCAAGTAATTTGAAATATGATATCTGACTGCGGTATCATGTGAGGCTCGTACTATGTATAAATGTAAGATTGTTGCTCTATTGCTTTTTAGCCTCCTAAGAGCTGATGATGCAGAATTTGGTACTTGAAATACCTGAATGGCTGCCTTTTCATCATAATGCTCTTTTGAATATGTGATAGCATTTCACCAAATACAATGAAAGAAGAAACATATGATATTTGTTGTTGCTGATATATTTCTAGCTACTTATGAATGAAAATGATTAATGGCATGTGACATTTAGTCATCATTCTTGATAGGTCAAAGGCTGGTGAAGAGTATGGCACCTCTGTTTGACAATGTGGCAATTGAGCCTTGCTTACTACATGGAGACCTGTGGAGCGGAAATATTAGCTCTGACAGAAGTGGCGAGCCTGTTATACTTGATCCAGCATGTTATTGTAAGTTGTTACTCCAAATATGGTTCTGGAACAAAGAGTTGTTCTACGTACAGTCCCCGTTGAGGGCCTGCGTGCACATGAAATGGGTCTTTCTGTCATTTCTCCTCTAATTTTGATCAAATGTCAAAAATGTCCCTGAGTCTATGTTCCCTCTCTCCAGCAATTCATCTTTCCCCTTTGACAGCTGTTGCACTCTTGGGTTAATCCACTTTCCTTTCCCATGGTTTCCCGGCAACCAAACAGAGATGAAACAAAACGACAACCGAAAGTGTCAGCGAAAATGAAGAGACAAACCTTATCTTGCTAATACGAAACCCACTTCCAGACCATAACACAAAACCCAGTTCAAAAATTCAAACTTTAAGGACCAAACGTGAAACCCAAATGTTGAAGGTGTCCAAAAAACTAACGGTGCATAAATAGGACACTCTTTTGAAAGTGACCAGAATGTTTGGTTTAAGATTTTGACCAATAGTAGACAAAAACTTCAAATTGTAGCAATGGGAGAGGGAAGAAGGGAGGGTCAGGCATTAAGGACCAAGGTGACCATGTCAGAATAGGCAGGGAATCCGGAGCATTTCGATTTATAAGGGAGCAAAAAGACAGTGGTGTTTGCTTTCCTCAAAATGGTGCTTTTTTCCCAGAACAAATAATCTTGATTAAAATAGTTACTTCAACATTGAAAATAAAGATTTGATAATGGTTCAACATTGAAAATAAAGATTTGATAATGGTTATGCGAAGCTTTGTTTTTCATAATTTTGGTCTCTGATGTTAGCTTTTGATATTAATTACTTGTGAATGGGAATTTGGGGATGGACATACTCTGGCAGTCTGGCCTGGCTGGCTTCAAAATTTGAGAAAGTCAAAGATTTCAAGTTAGTTTTTTTTCTTAGTTCATTTCAACCTGGAGAACATAGATGCAAACAAGGCTTCTTCAGAACTCCCTTTTTTTATGCTAATAATAGGACACAGAATACGTTATTAACATTATTAAGTATACCCCTTTACTGTAGAAGTAAGCAGATGAGACACCTGAGGGCCATTACGGTAGAAAAAAGCAGATAAGACACCTGAGGATCTTAGAGGAGGCTTTGTTGTCGTGATTGAGACAGAGGTGACTTTGATTTGGGGACACAGCTCCATGTTTTACTGGCAATTTTCTTTGGAGAATGTAGAGGTAGGTGGTGGGGGCATTTCCAGAAATACACTGTTCTGTATTTTTGATAAAAGGGTAGTTTATAAAAGAAATTTGTATTGAGCGAAGAAAAGTGCTAATTGTAGTTGCATTTATACTCCAAAATGGCCACTCAAATTTACACTTAGAACTTCATAAGAGTTATTTATAAAGCTCAGTTCCACCCAGTAATGAACCAATATGAGATTTGACACTTAGCAATCAGCTCTATCATTGAGAATAAAATTTAAAATCACACCCCAAAAGATTTCTGGGATTTGTACTAGTTGCACTTAAAAGTTGCGGTGGATGTGATAGCATTTGTTTTGAGTTTATTCTGATTATAAATTTTTCTATTCTCTGGAGTGTTCAATACCTCTTGAATCATGCTATAGAAATCGAAAACATAAAAGCGCACCACGTGTGATGACACTGTGAACTTTTGCCATAGATGGACATAGTGAAGCAGAATTTGGAATGTCGTGGTGCGCTGGCTTTGCAGGATCTTTCTATAACGCCTATTTTGAGGTATTATCATCTTCAAACAGATAATTGAAAGTATTTTTGTAGATCTAATAAGCATTTGGTTCAAACGTAACCCTGTGGTGAATTGCTTAAAACTTAGACTTGAATTATATCTTTCTATTAATATATTCAATTCAATTATATATTACCAAATAAACTGGCCATGTTTTCTAGAGAAAAACTGACTAACCCAATATCAAGCTGATTTGAGCTTGTGTAGTGTATTCTTCTCCCTTCCCTCCACAATCAAAACCTTCTCAAATTTAGCCTTTTAATATCCTTGTTGATATCATCTGAAAGCTCTCTTTTAGTAATAGTTTGTGTCTTCTCCAGGTGATGCCCAAACAGCCAGGCTTTGAGAAGAGGAGAGATCTTTATATGTTGTATCATTATTTGAATCATTACAATCTCTTCGGTTCCAGCTACCGTTCATCGGCCATGTCTATAATAGATGACTATCTCCGGATGTTAAATGCTTAGCATCGAGTCTAAAATGATGACCATGTTTTTTATACGTTACTCCACCTGTATGTACATTTTGCTGCTTCCTGGGGCTCTAATATTTTCATGGGCTGTTCTGTTGAGTTGTACTCGCTTCAATTTTCTGCTTTGCTTTGTCAAATAACGTTTTCTTGTACTTGCTTTGCTTTGGTCATCTTCTATTGCACCAAACGGAACGAGTCTAAATGACTTTTATGCTACTATTGTTAGCACTTAGTTTTGTATTTAGGCTCTTTCTTGTATACTTCTTGTGTACTCAAGCTTTGCTTATGTGCATGCATCAATAAAATTTCTTTTACCAATAAAAAAAAAAAAAAAAATGTTTTCTCTGCAAGAACAAGTATTTGAACAACTCCATTGAAAATTTGACGGTACATAAATTGTTTACATTGTTTTTAGAGATTGCCTTCCTATTCAAGTTTCTTCATATGTTGGGAAGAAAGAAAAAGGAGTGATGTTCTCTTGCAAAGGTAAAGCACTACACAAAATAATATGATTGTCTCTTACCAGGGAATCATTTTCCTGGCAATTACAAAAAGGAAATAAATTGGTCCATATAACATGTAAACCACTGCTCCAAGACTTGGGACTGGACAAGCAAATAGCTTAAATACATTAGTTAAAAGTACGAATCCCTATTGGTTAGAAGAAGACAAAAAAGAACAAAAAGAAAAAGATTAATTCAAATGAGGAAAATGCTTGGGTCATAGCTTCGGTTGGGGCTACTGTTGCCATTTTTACTTAATGATTAAGTGTTTCTTGTTATAAAACTAATGAAAAGAGAGAGTAAAAGAGAGAGAGATCTTGAATATGAGAGAAATGTTTAGAGAACTTTGTTTTCTCTTATTTCTTGGTGGTTTACACAAATGAGGACTCCCTCTATTTATAGGAATCTCTTGGTACAAAGAATTGTTAGGATTGTTACACTTGTCATCAATCCAATGGTAAAGAGTACAAATGAGGTTAGATGTACCTAAAATCACCATTGGGGGTAGGTGTACCTAAAATCACCATTGGTCATACAATACAATTTGAACTTGGTTTCTAACACTCCCCCTTTGGATGACCACATATAAAGAATATGCCTCGTTAAAACCTTGTCAAGGAAAAACCCAGTGGGAAAAAACCAATGACGAAGGAAAAAGAGTACAATATTCTGTATATCGTCAAGTGCTTTAAGATTGCCTCATTAAAACCTTGCAAAGGAAAACCCAGTGGGATAAAACCTTAGCGAAGGGAAAAGAGTACAATCAGCACAAATCTTCAAGACATTTACTCCCCCTGAAAAGTGCATGATAATAGGTCTTCAAGTCTTCGCATTCCAATCTTCTGCACAAGTTTCTTAAATGTTGCAGTTGGTAATGCTTTAGTGAATAAATCTGCCAGATTATCACTTGACCGTATCTGCTTGACATTAATTTCACCTTTCTCCTGAAGTTCATGAGTATAAAAGAATTTAGGTGAAATGTGTTTGGTTCTATCACCTTTGATATATCCTCCTCTAATTTGAGTAATACAAGCAGCATTATCTTCGTATAAAATTGTTGGACTATCATTAATCACTGGAAGACCACACTTTTCTTGAATATGTTGAATCACTGATCTTAGCCAAACACATTCTCGACTTGCCTCATGAATTGCAATTATCTCTGAGTGATTTGAAGAGGTAGCAGATATTGTTTGCTTGACAGATCTCCATGATATAGCAGAATTTCCATAAGTAAATACATATCCAGTTTGAGATCTACCTCTGTGTGGATCTGAAAGATAACCTGCATCCGCATATCCAACTAATTGTGGACTTGATCCATGTTGATAAAATAATCCCATATCAACTGTACCTCGGAGATATCGAAGGACATGTTTAATGCCATTCCAATGTCTTCGAGTTGGTGCGGAACTATATCTTGCAAGTAAATTAACTGAAAATGCAATATCAGGCCGAGTGCAATTTGCAAGATACATCAGGGCTCCAATTGCACTGAGATAAGGTACTTCAGGACCAAGAATTTCTTCATCATCTTCACAAGGACGAAATGGATCTTTTTGCACATCAAGTGATCGAACAACCATTGGAGTACTCAGAGGATGAGCATTGTCCATGTAAAAGTGCTTCAAGACTTTCTCTGTATAAGTTGACTGATGAATGAGAATTCCATTTTGTAAATGCTCGAGCTGCAGGCCGAGACAAAATTTCGTTTTGCCAAGGTCTTTCATTTCAAATTCATTCTTTAAATATGTAGCGGTTCTTCTTATCTCTTCAGGAGTTCCAACAAGATTTAGATCATCAACATAAACCGCAATAATAACAAATCCAGAGTCTGATTTTTTAATGAAAACACATGGGCATATTGGATTATTCTCAAATCCTTCTTTCAATAAATATTCGCTAAGGCGTTTATACCACATGCGTCCGGATTGTTTTAATCCATATAAGGATCTTTGAAGTTTAATAGAGTACATACTTTTAGATGTACTCAAATTAGAAGCTTCAGGCATTCTATATCCTTCAGGGATTTTCATATATATGTCATGATCCAATGATCCATATAAGTATGCAGTAACCACATCCATTAACTGCATATCTAATCCTTTTGTAACTACCAAACCAATCAAAAATCTGAATGTGATTGCATCCATAACAGGAGAGTATGTTTCCTCATAATTAATCCCTGGTTTCTGCAGGAAACCTTGTGCAACAAGTCGTGCTTTATATCGCACAATTTCATTGTTCTCATTACGCTTACGTATAAATACCCATTTATATCCAACAGGCATTACACCCTTTGGTGTTTGTACAATTGGTCCAAAGACCTCTCGCTTTGCTAGCGAGTTTAATTCAGCTTCAATAGCTGATTTCCATTTTGGCCAGTCATTTCTATGTCGACATTCTTCGACAGTTCTTGGCTCAATTTCTTCATTACTTCTGGTAATGTCAAGGGCCATTTTATATGAAAATATGTTGTCGACAACAGTTTTATTTCTATCCAAAATTTCTCCAGTACTCATGAAATGTATCGAGATCTCGTTATTTTCAGGTACCTGTCCCTCTTCAAGGGAAGACATTTCATTAAATACCTCTTCAGGAGGTTCTTTTTCAGGAGATTTAGTTTCTTCAAGAGTATCAATTACTCTTATGGCCTGTGTTGTGGGTATGGACTCTTCAGGAGTACCAAATTCATTTTGTATTTTTCTCTTCCGAGGAATTTTGTCCTTTGCACCAATAGGTCGTCCACGCTTCAGGCGTATCTTAGACTCACCTATTGCTGTTTTGGCAACTTGTCCTTCAGGGACTGCAATCCTTGCTGGAACATTAACAGCAGGAATATATGATTTTACCACACCTTTAGTGTCAGTAAATACATCCGGTAATTGATTTGCAACACTTTGCAAATGAATAATCTTTTGAACCTCTAGTTTACATTCATTTGTACGAGGATCAAATTGGGAAAGGTTTTTATTTTTCCAAATAATTTCCTGTCGTGCTTCAGGCACCGACTTCTCATTACCCAATGTAGGAAAAATGGATTCGTCAAAATGACAATCCTCAAAACGTGCCTTAAAACATATCCCCTGTAAGAGGCTCAAGGTATCTGATAATAGATGGAGAATCAAACCTAACATATATCCCAAGTCTACGTTGAGGACCCATCTTTGTACGTTGTGGAGATGCAATTGGAACATATACCGTACATCCAAAAATACGAAGATGAGTAATATTTGGTTGTTGACCAAATGCAAGTTGTAATGGAGAATATATGTGATATGCTGATGGCCTAACTCGAATCAATGATGCTGCATGAAGTATAGCATGTCCCCAGGCAGAAATAGGAAGTTTTGATTTCAAAAGCAAAGGTCTAGCGATTAGCTGAAGCCTTTTAATCAATGATTCAGCTAAACCATTTTGAGTGTGTGTGTGGGCAACTGGATGTTCAACTTCTATTCCTATTGACATGCAATAGTTATCAAAAGCTTGAGATGTAAATTCACCTGCATTATCAAATCGAATAGTTTTAATTGGATAGTCAGGAAATTGTGCTTGTAGTTTAATTATTTGGACAAGAAGTTTAGCAAATGTAATATTTCTAGTGGAAGTAGACAAACATGTGACCATCGACTTGATGCATCAATTAAAACCATAAAGTATCTGAATGGTCCACTTGATGGTTGAATAGGCCCACATATATCCCCATGAATCCTTTGTAAAAAAAAAAAACGGAGATTCAAAAACAACCTTTGAGATAGATGGTTTGATAATCAATTTACCCTGAGAACATGCAGAGTATGGATATTCATTAGGTAAGATAACCTTCTGATTCTTTAGGAGATGCTCATACGAATTATCAATTATTCGTCTCATCATTATTGATCCCGGATGTCCAAGGCGATCATGCCAAGTCATAAATAATTTGGTGTCAATGCACTTCTGGTGCATTACCACATGTGATTCAATCGTTCTCATTTCTGTATAATACAACCCAGATGAGAGAGCAGGCAGTTTTTCTAATACGAGCTTCTGGCTCGAAATTATTTTAGTAATGAGAAGATGCTCTTTATTGTCTTCGTTGGTGGTTTCAATATGACAACCATTACGACGTATATCTTTGAAACTCAATAAATTTCTTCTGGATCGTGAAGAAAATAGAGCATCATCAATACAAAATTTGGTGCCATTCGGCAACACAATATAAGCTCTTCCGGAGCCTTCAATTAGATTCGATGAACCAGATATAGTATGAACGTAGGCTTTACTCAATGTTAGATTTTGAAAATATTTTTTATACTTAAGAATTGTGTGAGTTGTAGCACTGTCAGCAAGACATACATCTCTATTATTCATCTCAGAGATAAAAAGTTCATCAGTAAGACTCATGATTCTAAAATATATAAAACTTTCATTACTACAAAACATTGCAAAATATAAAAGAAATTACAATAAGATAAAGGAAATACATTAATTAAAAATGAACATTTTCATCACCAATCAAATGATCAATTCTATCACTAGAATTTTCAAAGAAATCAGAAACATCAAGGCTTGTAGTATCTTCTCCTTTTATAGAAGCTAAAGTATTTGATGGTTCAGTAAAATTTGTTTCAAACTTTTTTATTTTTTCTTTTATAGAAGCTTGGTATAGGTCAACCAAGTGCTTATCT
>QGSO01001043.1:0-64224 GCA_011037825.1 Carya cathayensis
AACACATGCTCCTAGGACACTGGATGTGATATCCCCTTTTTACGTGTATTTTCATTGAAGGAGTATTTTAATTTAATTAAAATATTGGTTCTTTTATTTTAAATTATCGGATTTTAATTAGATTTATTTAGTTGTGAAATTTTTTTTGTAGAGCTTTCTTAATATTAATTATTATTTTGATTTTAAATTGATGTTTAATTTATTTTAGCTTATTTTTATATTTAAAATTAAGTTGTTAATTTTTAGTAGTTATTTATTACAACTTCGCGTTATGTTGTATTTAAATTATTTTATTTGATTTATAGCTTTTAAAATTGTTTTCGATAGATTAGTTTCTAGACTTCAGAGGTGAGGACTGGACCTCATTTCTTTTCCTCATCATTTCTTTTTTTTCTTTTTCTGTTTCCTTTCCTTTTTTGTCTTTTTTTTTTCTTTCTTTTTTCTTTCTCTTTCCCGGTTCCCCCTCTCTCCCGCACGAACTCTCTCTCTCCTCTCTTTATCGTCGTTTGCCTTTAGCCGCCTAGTCCGGCGCAGTGCGCCGGCGTGTAGCACACCACCCCTCCCACCTGACTCCCCACCGTCAGGCGCACCTACCCTCCAATTTCCAGCCCCTCCGATGCCCCCTTTAAGCTGGAATCGCCACTCCAAGCCACACGATTTTTGTGCCGTTCCGCTGCCGTCGCTCCACCACCGGCCACCACCTCTTTAACACTTTATCACCGACTCCTTGCCATCCTAAACCACACATTTTCGGCTCCGATCCATCGCCGGAGCAACCCCCACGAGCTCACTTTTCATTTTGGGTATTAGCTCACTTTCCGTTTTGCGTATTTTGGCATTCCATCACCGTTTTCGCCGCCACCCACGGCCAAATCTCACTTCCACTAGCTTCATAAATACGTCTAAGCTATTCCCTAACAATCCCAAATCTTGGTTCGTCCCCATTCAAAAGTGGGTATTTTACAACCCATGGCCACAGTGTTTTTACACTGTTACGTTGCTTTTTTTTCTCCGTTTACAGCTCGTGGATCATTCAAAAATTATCATATAGCATTGTAAGTATTTTGCAAACTTCATTTTAGATTTAAATATATTATTACTTTTATAATAAATATTTGTGACCAGTTGGTTATTCCGGACTGAGTCCGAGGAGTCAGGGGTCAGATGGATTTGAGGAAGGAGTTATTTGTTTATTGTTGATGTTGAGATGTGTTGAATAAATTGTGTCTTGATGTGTGCATTGCATGGATCATGCATGTTCATGTTTAAAAAGGGAAAATTGGTTTTTTTCTTTCACATAATGACATACATGTACATGTGTTGAATAATGAAAACTGGGTTTTCATGCGTAAATGGATTTTTGGATGCATGTGTATCACAACCCAAGCCGAGATCGGGAATTATCTCGGTGGAGCTCCTCTAGTCACTCGAGAGCGTCATATAATGAGTGACATCCCCTAGGTTGTCGCTGGGCGACAACGGGAGCGGGAGGGATGATAACGCTCTCGTACCGACTATGTGGCCCCTCTCTTGGCGGGGGCTAGAGGATGCTTGGCGTGGAACTGGGCATCACTCATTACGAAGTCACACGCATATCGTTACCCATGGTATGACGAAGGGAGCCAGGGCTTGCGGATGACCCCTAGGGGAGGTCATGGTGCATTCGGTTAAATGAAATGGAAATCGATTTGAGATTTGGATATGGGCCATTTTCTGGAAAAATGACGAGGTTTTGTAAGAGGATATTGTGATCCATTTTCTGGGAAAATGGTGGTTTCTTGATTTGGGTCATTATTTGGGATAATGACAAGGACAGGTTTTAAAGGAAATATTTTGGGCCAAAATGGGATTTTGGCATGCGTGGAAAAATGTGGATTTTTGGGACATGTGCATTTGGCATCTTTTCATGCATATTGTTGAGTGTAATATATTTTTATCTTGTGGTGTTTGGATTATTACTTACCTGCGGTACCATACCATAGATTTTGATGCAGATGTTGAGGAGGAGGAGGCTGAGCCCGAGGAGGCGGCTCCGCCAGAGTAGTGAGTTGGAGTGGTTTCATGTTGGAATTTATCCTTATTTTTTTTATGTTATGTAGTTGGTATTTGAAACAGTGTTAAACTTGTAATATTTTATTAGGTGTGTTTTAAGCTAGTTTGTATTTAAACAAAATTCTGGTACTTAGTTGTAAGACTTTTATTATCCGCTGCGTGATTTATTTGTACACATGTAGCATGTATACACACTTGGCACTTGGCGATGGGATGTGTGACCCGTGTTGTCATCGTCTCAACGCCTCGATTTCTACGTGTCCGTACGAGGGAGTTGGGGGTGTTACAGATGGTATCAGTGCAGTTCGGCTCTGGGTAAAACCATATGTCCCATAGGTGTAGTACCAGAAAGTTTTAAAAGCTTGAGTTTAAAGTATTTTGTTTATTTAATTTGAATTGCTTTTATATAACTTGATTCGATTTTATTTGATTTGAATTTATTTTATTTAATTCTCTTTGATTTGGTTTGATTTTATTTTATTTGGATTGCAAGTATGTTGTTTTATTTGTTTTATTTATTTCAATGTATGTTATTTTATTTATTTTGTTTTAAGTTGTTTTGATTTGTTTTGTTTGGAGTGGAAAGTGGGGTTAAGGGCTACCCTATGGCAGGAAGGCGGTATAATAGAATATACTATTATTAGGCATGAACATTTAGTGGGGTAGACTTGAATTCTTAGAGATGTGGTTTTCTTTTATGATGCTGAGGTCTAAAGGGAATGTCATGGTTTAGGTGATCTTTGTAAAGTAGGAGCTCACGTCGCAATGAGGAGGGGAATTAGCTTTAAGTCACTTAAGATGATTGAGGTCTTAGGTTTTGTAGAATTTATGTAATGAGGCTATAGAATAGGAGAGTGTAGGTTCAACGAACTTTAGGGATATATTTAAGAGAATTTTATCTAAGGTTTGAGGCCTTATAGATTTTAGGAAATAAGATTATGGTAATTAAGGTGTTAGGTTCGACAAGCTTTGGGAGAAATAATTAAATTTCAAGTTTTAAATTTCGTTGATTCGGATGAGCAATTTGGTGGCAATTGGGGCTTTAGAATTTACAAGCTTTTAAGGTGAATGTTTTGGATTTAGGCCATCAATCTTGAGAATTTTAGAAAATGATTTATTATCTGTTAATGTTTTAGATTTTCAAAACTTTGGGAGTCGATTGTTCTATTATGGGGTGTGAGTTCATTGATCTTAAAAATTTCAGAAAATGATTCTTATGTGATTTAAGGTTTTAAAACTGCAGCGTTGAAGGACCGATTTATAATAAGAGTTCTTAGTTTTACAGACTTGGTGTGCTAGCTTGATCTACTCTGAAGAGTGACTAGTTTGCAACCATTAAAATGAGGTTGATCAGAGTTGAGTTATTGTTATGAAAATTTTTTTGGAGTACATTTCTTCGAGGATGGAAGGTAATGATCTAGCTCATGTACTTCTCTGAGGATTGTAGATATCGACTTAGTTCAAAAAATGATTATTTTTAACTCGAGGTTGTAGTAATAGATTTTAGGAAATGATTTTTTATCAATTTGGAAGAAATAGTTCCATCGAGGTGTTGGTAACAAATGTTTATTTGTTGGTATTGAATTCGATTGAAGTTGAGGCTTTATGTTCCAGAGAGTTTTGGGAACAAATTATTAGTAGGTTTAAGGTCATTTTCAATACAAAACTTTAAGCGATAGCTCTTTGCTGATTTTAAGGGTATAACTTGAGCAGATTTAGGAATGATTCATGTTGATTTGCGGATATAAGTCCAAATGATGAAAATAGTAGTAATGGATCACTTGTACGTTGGAATGATTATTGGTTTTGGCTAAGGATGCATGAGATTGACATGTAATAGTGGTGAGTCGATTGGAGTGTTCAATCGAAGCGTGTTACTCAATGGAATGTTGGTTGGCAATAATTGTTATGATTACCTTCAGGAATTAGTTGTGAATTGAGGTCGTATAGGAAATTAAATTTCTGGAGACTACACTCTACTTTGGAGATCGAGCATCCAATTGGAAGAATTATGAACATTGTTATTAATTTGGAAATGTATTGTTGGGTTGCCATGTGTGATGTATGATAAAATCTTGGAAGTTGAAACTTAGGCATCAACAGTGGGTAGCATAACCATATGTATGAGGTAATGAAGCATTAGGACTCATGAGTGTTGTTCAATAGTTTTTGATGGATTGAAGATTTAAACAGTATAGCCTGTCTTGTGGTTTATTTGTGATGTGCGATTGGAGGAATTAGAAGTTTTAATATTAGAGTGTTTGAGAGTACAAGCAGGTGGGTGAGTTACTTAAAGTTTCGATTATGTCTTGGTGATGTCAATGGTAGTTTATAGTGAGTGTAGTCACCGCCAGATTAAGTGATATTCAGAATGTAGGTAATGAGTATGAAAGTGTGGGTTGTCGGGTATAAGTTATGGGCGCTCTTGTTGATTGGCCGGGAAGGACTTGAGCCTTTTTGGATATGTTTCTTATCTTTAGAAGTGATATGTGTATTTTGGGATGATGTTATGTGTTTTTAATTTGGGGCATTGAGGTTGATTAGTATTGATTTCTATCATCAATCAATGGATATATTTTTGTGGAATGCTGATTTTGATTAAAGCAGCAAGAGTCAAATAAGGAGTGAGTGATAATTCGTGGTTTTTAGAGGTATTTTATTTTCTATCAAAGTGGGGTAAATGATTTTCTTGTTTACAGGTGTTGAGTTAGCTTGTACTCAATGGTGTTGATTTATGAGGACAATATTTTTGCATCTAGGAGAGTTATCAGAGTGTGCACGGAAGCGTGATTTTTTTTAGACAAATAGGTATTCAAATTTTGTGCTAATTTTGAGGAATTAGTAGTGATTCGAACTTTTAATGGAAGATTAATAATTTGGTTGTGTAATTTATGCTTATTGATGGTTTACTTCGGAAGTAACTAAATAGTTACCAACTTGTGGAATACAATAGAGGTTTGGAAGTTTTTTTTTTTAAGCATAGGAGTCTATTGAGATTAACACAATTTATGGCGTGAAGATAATAACCATTGGAATTTACTGGGTGTTGTATTAAGGTTCTTATGGAATTGGATATTTCGGAGTACATAGTCACCTTAGGAGTACTAGAAGTGGTCACTGGGAGACTAGTACAGGTATGATTGAATTGCCTATAAGAGTAGATATGAGAGAGAAATATGCTTATTTGTTTGGGTATTAATGATGGTATGTTTCTCCCAAATGTGTTCTGAGTTGTATTTTGTATCCTGATTGGGCAATGATGTTTGACCTTACAAATTTCGAGAACGAAATTTACTTTAAGAGGGGGAGGATGTGATATCCCATTTTTATGTATATTTTCACTGAAGGAGTATTTTAATTAAATTAAAATATTGGTTCTTTTATTTTAAATTATTGGATTTTAATTGGATTTATTTAGTTGTGAAATTTGTTTTGTAGAGCTTTCTTAATATTAATTATTATTTTGAGTTTAAATTACTGTTTAATTTATTTTAGCTTGTTTTATGGATTTAAAATTAAGTTGTTAGTTTTTACTAGTTATTTACTATAATTTAGCGTTATGTTGTGTTTAAATTATTTTATTTGATTTATAGCTTTTAAAGTTGTTTTCGATGGATCAGTTTCTGGACTCCAGAGGTGAGGACTGGACCTCATTTCTTATCCCCATCTTTTCTTTTTCTCTTTTTCTTTTTCCTTTCTTTCTTTTCTTCTTTTTCTTTCTTTTATCTTTCTCTTTCCCAGTTCCCCCTCTCTCCCGCACGAACTCTCTCTCTTCTCTCTTTATCGTCGTTTGCCTTTAGCAGCCCAGTCCTCCGTTGTGCGCTGGCGTGTAGCACACCACCCCTCCCACCTGACTCCCCACCGTCCGGCGCACCTACCCTCCAATTTCCAGCCCCTCAGGCGCCACCGTTAAGCCGGAATCGCCACTCCAAGCCGCACGGGTTTTGTGCCGTTCCATCGCCGTCGCTCCACCGTCGGCCACCACCTCTTCAGCACTTCATCACCGAGTCCTTGTCGTCCTAAACCACCCATTTCTGGCTCCGATCCGTCGCCGGAGCAACCCCCACGAGCTCACTTTAAGTTTTGGGTATTTTGGCCTTCCATTGCCGTTTTCGCCGCCACCCACGGCCAACTCTCACTTACACTAGCTTCATAAACACGTCTAAGCTATTCCCTACCAATCCCAAGTTTTGGTTCGTCCCCATTCAAAAGTGGGTATTTTACAACCCGTGGCCATAGTGTTTTTACACTGTTACGTTGCTTTTTCTTCTCTATTTGCAGCTCGTTGATCCTTCGAAAATTATCATATAGCGTTGTAAGTATTTTCGAAACTTCATTTTAGATTTAAATATATTATTGCTTATAATAAATATTTTTGACTGGTTGGTTATTCAGGACTGAGTCTGAGGAGTCGGGGGTCGGATCGATTTGAGGAAGGAGTTTTTTGTTTATTGTTGATGTTGAGATGTGTTGAATAAATTGCGTCTTGAGGTGTGCATTGCATGGATCATGCATGCTAATGTTTAAAAAGGGAAAATTGGTTTTTTTTTTTTTTTTTTTTTTTTTTTTTCCGCATAATGGCATACATGTACATGTGTTGAATAATGAAAACTGGGTTTTCATGCATAAATGGATTTTTTGGTGCGTGTGTATCACGACCCCAAGCCGAGATGGGGCATTATCTCGGTGGAGCTCCTATGGTCACTCGGGAGCGTAATATACTGAGTGACGTCCCCTGAGTTGTCGCCAGCGACAACAGGAGCGGGCGGGATGGTAACGCTCTCGTACCGACTCCGTGGCCCCTCTGCTGGCGGGGGCTAGAGGATACTTGGGTACATACGCGCGGGGCGCGGAACTGGGCATCTCTCGTTACAAAGTCACACGCATGGTCGTTACCCATGGTGTGACGAAGGGAGCCAGGGCTTGCAGATGACCCCTAGGGGAGACCATGGTGCACTAGGTTAAATGAAATGGAAATCGATTTGAGATTTGGATATGGGACATTTTCTAGGAAAATGACGAAGTTTTGTAAGAGGATATTGTGATCCATTTTCTAGAAAAATGGTGGTTTCTTGATTTGGGTAATTATCTGGGATAATGACAAGGACAGGTTTTAAAGGAAATATTTTGGGCCAAAATGAAATTTTGGCGTGCGTGGAAAAATATGGATTTTTGGGACATGTGCATTTGGCATCTTTTCATGCATATTGTTGAGTGTAATATATTTTTATCTTGTGGTGTTTGGATTATTACTTACCTGCGACACCATTTTTGGTACCGTAGATTTTGATGCAGAGGTTGAGAAGGAGGAGGCTAAGCCCGAGTAGGTGGCTCCGCCAGAGTAGTGAGTTAAGGTGGTTTCACGTTGGAATTTATCCTTATTTGTTTTTATATTATGTAGTTGGTATTTGAAACAGTGTTGAATTTGTAATATTTTATTAGGTGTGTTTTAAGCTAGTTTGTATTTAAACAAAATTCTGGTACTTAGTTGTAAGACTTTTATTATCTACTGCGTGGTTTATTTGTATACATGTAGCATGTATACACACTTGGCACTTGGCAATGGGATATGTGACCCGTGTTGTTATCGTCCCGACGCCTCGATTTCCACGTTTCCGTACATGGGAGTTGGGGGAGTCACACTGGAAACTAAAAGTCGGAGAGTGCACAGATGCACTTCAGTCGCACAAGAGGAAGAAGACAAGTGGGTAACACGTGCCCACGCGCCCCCACTCGCGGCGGGAGGAAGAAGACGCGTGGGGGACACGTGCCCCCACGCGTGTGGGCTAGATCTAAGTCTTTCGGAGTCCGATTTCAATGATTAAATAGTTCTTTCCAACTATTTGATTCATTCCAAACTTATCCGTACGGTGGGAATGTTGAGATTCACCATCAGTACTTTCGATCTGAACTATCCACAAGTTACAGATCATTTTAGATTTGATCTATGCCATTTGGAGTCCAATGGTGATGATCAAACAGTGCTGACAAACTATTTGAAATAGGGGTGGCAATATATTACACGACCTATTAACCCAACACGAACACGACACGATAATAGCGGGTTAGGGTTTGGTCTTAATGGGTTCAAGTCAAAACGGGTTGACCCGTTAAGACACGATTCCTTAACGGGTTGATAATGGGTCAACTCGTTTTAACACGTTATAACCCTTTATGACACATTAAGAAAATTAAAGTTACAATCATACCCTTATATCTAAAAGTAAAATTGTTAGAATTTCAATTTCAATATTTTTATTATCTAGATTGTAATTTTGGAGTTGTAGTTATTTTTATAATTTTTGTTGATATTATGATTTTAACATTTATATAAAATGTTGCTAAATTTAATCAGGTCAAACGGGTTAATTTCGAGCATATTCATTTACATAAAACAGTTTGAAACAGGTCGTATTGTGTCGTGTTAACCTATTTCGTAATATTTATTAATGGGTCAAAACTGGTTGACACGACACGACCCGTTATGTTAGTGGGTAGTGTTAGGGTTAGAGATTTTGACACGATAAACTTAACGGGTAGGGGTAGGGTTGACCTATATAATATTATATACACGATTTGACACGACCCGTTAACACGATTTGACACCCTTAACTATTTGCATCATTCCGGACTCATCCGTACGGTGGGAATGTTGAGATTCACCATTAGTACTTTCTATCTGAACTGTCCATGTGTTGCAGATCATTTTGGACTTTGCAGTCCAATTGCGATGATCAAATAGTGCTGACAAACTATTTGGATCATTCCGGACTCATCTGTACGGTGGAATGTTGAGATTTGCTATCGGTACTTTCGATTTAAACTGTCCATGTGTTGCAGATCATTTTGGGCTTGTTCTACGCCATTTGCAGTCCAATTGCGATGATCAAATAGTGCTGACAAACTATTTGGATCATTCCAGACTCTTCTGTATGGTGGGAATGTTGAGATTCGCCATTGGTACTAATGATCTAGACTATTCAGACTTCACATCAGTTGTGGGCTTGATCTACGCCATTTTCAGTCCAATTGCGAGGATCAAATACTGCTGACAAACTATTTGGATAATTCTGGACTCATCCATATGGTGGGAATGTTGAGATTTTCCATCGGTGCTAATGATCTGGACCGTTCAGACTTCAGATGAGTTGTGGGCTTGATCTTAGCCAGTTGGAGTTATGATGGACTCATTTGTGTTGGGCTTGATCTCACCCAGTTGGAGTCATGTAAGACTCATTTGTTTTGGGCTTGATCTCACCTAGTTGGAGTCATGTAAGACTCATTTGTTTTGGGCTTGATCTTAGCCAGTTGGAGTTGTGACAGACTCATAAATTTTGGGCTTGATCTCAGCCAGTTAGAGTCGTGTAGGACTCATATGTTTTGGGCTTGATCTCAGCCAGATGGAGTCGTGCCAGATTCATTGGTTTTGGGCTTGATTTAAGCCAGTTGGGATCGTGAAGATTAACTTGTTATATCAGCAGGTTTTGGCAGTCATACAACTCATGGAGCATAATGTTATTAAGAGGATAACCACAATGGATATCATTGTTGTGGCTTTCTTTGAAAAGCCAGTTGCAAATAACAAAGTGCAGATGAAGAAATTGTTCAATTTAAAAAAAGGTAGAAGGTACTTTTGTTGCCTGATAGTATTTGACGTTGTGGTCAAAAAGTTGGGAGGTCATGAGAATGGCTATGAGTAATTCTGTAAAGAAGTCGAAGTCGAAGTTGAAGTTTCTTAATATAAGAGATCTTATCCAAGATGAGGAGGTGCGCAGAAGAGATTCTAGCAAGATCTCGAATTTGTTGGTCCTGAATGTTGATAATCAGGATAGAAGCTTAGATTAGTCAAAGTCCAGGAATAAGGGCATAGGCAAGTCAAGATATAGACAATAGATGGCTTGCTAGGAATTGTGGTAAGACAGGCCACAAGAGACTGCTAAAATCAAGAGAAAACTGAGAATGATGCTGTGAATATGATGACTGAAGAAATACATGACGTCATATTTCTTGCGGTGCACAAGGCTGTTAAAGACAGCTTGAAGACAACAATTACTCAGTAGTGTTTTCTCAAAAAGACGTGGGAGGTCACAAATAATTCTTTCGTCTTGGCGTGTGGTAATGATCGTGTGAATTAGATGAGGAAGTAAAAGGAAGTCAGTTTTACTTTTCCTCATCTAAACCTGAAAAAATCTCCCTAGACCACGACATGAAGCAAAGGTGTGAGAGATGGGAACAAAACGTCAAATGTTCCAAGGATATCTACATCTAAAGTTGATGATCACATGACTGCCAAGACGATCAGACCTCCATGGTGGTTACTACCTTAAACTATATCTTAATGAATAAAGGTAGTGAACTATGGTATGAAGAAAAATCTTGCAAGAATGGAGATTATGCAAGTCGAAGTTAGCAGAGACTACACACAAGATGGGCACATCGATTGAAGACAGGATATGTTAGCAGTAGGATGAGGAGTCAGTCGCCCAGGTCAGAGATGGAGACCTCAGCAACAGGTTCTCTGATATGTGTCAAGGTCCGTACGAGACCATTAATTCCCAGTGTAGTGAGAGATGTGTTGCTCTATATAGATGTGTTGATTAAGGGTATTGTACGTGATGATCTAAAGTTATGCATCACTTTAGTTAGTCTTCTAACTTGAAGACATGAGCTGTAAAATTGCAAAGGGATCATGCTGGAGATAGAGGCTGGCATGTTGAGAACTAGTCTCCAAGTTGGAGATTGGTGTGATTGTGGGATTATGGAGCTTGGTTTGAAAACTGTAAAGGCACTAGGTAGATTGTTCACTCGATTGTGGCTTGAGCGAAGCTCAGTTCGCTCAAGGTGTAGATGAGTGCGGACTCATGGACTCGAGCGAAAGAATAATCCTAGAGAGTTGAGATTGTGCAGTAAAGCACTTGTAAATCTCCTCTGAAAAAAATCCCTTGCAAGCTCTGCGGATGTAGACGATGCTGATGCATTTGAAGATGCATTTGGAGAGGCATCTGGACATCCATTTGAAGACATACCTACAGATGCATTTGATAGCAGAAATCTCTCGTGGCTAACAAGCATTCCAATGAAGGAGTGCAATCATTTGAATGATGTAATCGTTTATAGCATCCTAGTATGGCACACTTGGGTGGAAGGGGTGATTGTTGGAAACCCCAAAATGTGAAATACCATTTGAACTTGTAGCCACCCACCCACCGAAAGTCCCTTCTCTGACAGCAAATATTGACCAAAATTGCTACACCGAAAGAAGCCTTCATCTTGGTCAAGAAGTGTGGGAGTTTGTCCCCTATGGCTTCTCCTACAAAAGGAGGTCATTTGTTGAAGATTAAAATCATCCTCATTGAGGTGAGCGATCAAGGCAGAGGATTGAGGCGAATTATAGGTTCTGGGGAAACCCAAAACAGAGGGCATTTTGAGAGATAGAGAGCTTAGTTAGGAGTGTTTGTAATTTTGTGCAAACATATTGAAAATAATGCGTTTCCGCTTCAGTGGACATAGGCAAGTTGCTGAACTACTTAAATATTGTCTTTCTATCGTCTTGTGTGATTTTTGGATAGGTCAGAGGCGCAACACTTACTTATCATTATGAGCTGACTGCTTCTTACTTATTCTTGTTTATTCATTCTGAGCTAATCCTTTCTTACTTATTCATCATCATCATTTTGATATTAGTGTATTGTAAGAGGGAATCACAGGGGGGACTCTGTACCACCATCCGTATAGCTCCTAAGAATCATCAGGTGGGAATCATAGGTGGGACTTTATACCACCATCCTTGACTTTGCTCTGAGGCCAAACTGAATCTGATTACTTTTCTTACACTTAACATAGCTTGAGTGTCTTATGATACATGAGATGCATGATATAAATAACTGAATACATAACTGAAGCAGAATATGATGCATGACATGATCATCTATTGAGCTGAGTACTATGTTGGCATACATAATGACATGCTGGATATTTAACATTGGCTATCAATGAAATGCCTTAATCCTGAATTGTGATGATCATATTTTCATGATGAAGTTACTTACCTCGCATTGCTTTTGTAATCATACTTCGTAACTTGACACCTATACAAAGTATTTAAACATTACTAACTCTGACATAACTTAATCGTTTACTGATTTAATAATAAGTTTCATACAAAAATATTAAATCATACAGAGTCGGCACGACAGCATTACCGTATCGTCCAAGCCTGTTGTCGCCCAACTACAACCCAGGGGACGTCACTCAGTATATTCCGCTCCTGAGTGACCAGAGGAGCTCCACCGAGATAATGCCCTATCTAGGCTTGAGGTCGTGATACACACACATCCAAAAACCATTTTACACATGAAAACTCAATTTTCATTTCCAAACATGAACATGCAATGTATATGACCCCGACACAATTATCCAGCAACCAATAAATCCCAACATCAACCAATCACACAAACAACTCCATTCTCCAATCCAACCGACCCCCGACTCCTTGGACTCAATGTTTGGCAAAACCAACCAGATCACAAAGTATTTGTTAATGCAAAATATATTTAAATCTCAAAGACTATTTGGAAATACTTATAGCGCTAAAAGGCACTCTAAAAGATCAAAGGTCACGCCAAAAGTGGTGGAGCAGTGGCGGGCAGCGGTTTTTAAGTAATGATCGTGGGTCTAAAAATACCCGATTTTGAACGAGAACAAATGAAAACTTGGGATGGCTAGGGAAGGACTTAGGGGCGTTGGTGAAACTAATGGTAGTGGTGGTTGGCCGTGGGTGGCAGCGGTTGGAGGCCAAAATGCTCAAATTGGAAATGGAGATGGTGGGGCTTCAAAGGTGGTGGATCGGGGCTGAGGAAGGGTGGGTTAGGTAGCTGGAAGGCCGATGGTGAAGTATTGAAGAGGTGGTGGCCAATGGCAGAGCGTAAGCTTAAGAACCGTATGGCTTGGTGGGCTTCGTGGGAGTAAATGGCTGGGAGTTAGAGGCTAAGCTTGGTGGAGAATGATGGCCGGCAAAAGGGGAAGCTATGGTGGTGGTGGTGCCAAAGGGCGGTGCACGGCGGGGGAGAAAAAGGCACACCCATTTGGGCTACACACGACTAGCGGGGGGAGAGAGAGTGCGTGAAGAAGGAAGGCTGGTTCCGGTGGGATGGTGGTCGCCAGCGTGAGGTGAGGATGGTGAGGTGGGCAGTGACAACCGGTGGCACATGGTGGTTGGGCTGGCTGGAGAGAGATGCACAAAGAGAAATGAGAGGGAGCTGGTAGTGCACGGGCTGGGAGGCAGGGGAGGAAAAAAAAGAAGCAAAAAAAGAAAGAAGAAAAATAGAGAAAAAGGGAAAAAGACAAAGAGGAAAAGAAAAATGAATGAAAAGAAATACGATCCAACATTTTCATCTCGAGTCTAAAAATTGATCAAACAAAAATAATTTCAAAATAGCAATTTAAATAAAACTTATTTAAACACAATGACTATGTAAAATAAAATAATAAAATCCAACAATAACATAATTTAAAACAAAAACAAAGAGCATTTTAAATAATAAACAATATTTTAATAACAATAAAACACATCAAATTAAATTCATAGTTTTTTTTTTAAAGAGCGGGGGTCACATGTCCAATAGTGACCCATTTCCCCGTTTATTAAAAACCTTCACTTATGGCAGAGGAATACCCAAAAAACAAATGCCTTGAGTTTTCAAGCCTTAGACAAAAATCCCAAGATAAACTAAAAACATTCCCTGAAAACCAAAGAAAATCAACATCTAAGAAAAGGAATACCAAACTTATCCATACGAATGATACCTCGAATAAGCCCTTGCAAGGGAAAATCATCAGAAAAATTCAAAATCTCCCCTCGTGTCCCTTGTTTAGCTAGAAAATCCACTACCATATTTACTTCTCGAAAAATGTGCTTAAACCAAACATTGAGTTCCCCAATGATCGAATTAATTTCCTCCCAAAAATCCCAAAGAAACCAATACTTACACACTCCCGAAGCTAACCATCCAACTATGACCATTGAGTCTGATTCTACCAAAACATCTCACAACCCCAATTGACAGCATAGGCGAAGCCCATCAAGGAGAGCTCTACATTCCGCAACATTATTAGTAGCATTACCATAATTATGAGCAAAACCTGCCACTACTCCACCATGAGCATCACGAATATTCCCTCCCCCACATGAAATACCCGGATTACCGCAAGAACCTCCATCAACATTTAACTTAACATGCCCACCCTCCGGTGGTGGCCATGCAATTAATTTTACTTTTCTTGTGACAACCGGAACAATTGGATAATCAAGATTCTCCAGAATTACCCGATCCATGGGGCCTTGGCACCAAAAGTGTTTTAACTTGCTTGACATTTTAATAGATCTAATAATAGTATCTGTATTAAAGTTTATACCTTCCATTCTAGCCGCACATCGAGCTCTCCATAGAACCCAGGAGATAGCAATAGGGAGAACCCCCCAGATCCAGCCAGCTTGCGTAGACATGGAAGCCTGTCTACACCAAAAACTCATCATGCCCTCCCAATTTTGGATTGGAGGAACTCTCAGTCTACAAGAAGTCGTAAAGAATTGCCAAATTTTCTGAGCTCCAGCTCCTCCACATAAAATATGATTCAAAGTTTTCATTTGTGACTATTCACAACATTCAGATTTGGAAACAATTGGTATGCCTAAATTCTGAATTATGCCATCTACCGAAATAGCGTGCTTCTTAGCTTTCCAAACAAAGAAAGACATCTTCTTTGGAACCCAATTTTTCCACAGTCATTTCTTCCATGCACAACTCTCACCTTGTTTCCTCACCATATGCCAAGCGAATTTGGTGCTGAATATTCCATTAACTATGGGCTGCCAGACACATACGTCCGTTTCGGTTCTCGGCTTAATACCCGCATCATGAATTTTGGCAAGGTATTCCTCCGGAACAAGTTCCCTTAAGATGTGATCAATTGGACCTGCCTCCAAAACCACGTCCGCCACCTGCAAGTCAAGCCACCCCACAACAGGGACATGAGAAATAAGAGGACCATCACCTAACCAATTATCTTGCCAAAAATTAACATGGCTTGCACGTATAATCCACCGAGAATGTTGTAACACCTGGGGCACAAGATCCAAAATCCCTTTCCAAAATCAAGATCCAGTCCTACATTGACTCACAATCAAAGGAACTCCCAAGTACGTACAAGGCCAACTACCTTCCACAAAACCTGAGATAATCTTCAACTCACTTTTACAGCCAGCTGCCAAAATAGAGGAGAAAAAAACATTGAAGATTTACTCCGATTAATAAATTGACCAGACATCAATTCATATCTATGTAATACCTCCATAAGACCTCGAATAGACGATTTAGCCCCATTAGCAAAATTAAGAATATCATCCACATATAATAAATGAGAAATCAAAGTACCTCCACCCGGATGGAACAACTTGATTCAACCCAATCCAAACTCTCTATGGAGCATACGAGAAAGTATCTCCTCTGATAAAATAAATAAATAAGGAGAAAGAGGATCACGTTGTCGAAGCACATGCGATGGCTTGGAAAAACCTTTGGCGCACCCATTCAGTACAATCGAGTAATAAGGGGAGGAAATAGCATTAAAAACAAGACTTTGCCACTTCTCAGAAAAACCCAACCGACGAATAACTTCCAGAAGAAAGCTCCAGTTAACTCGATCATAAGCTTTGGCCATATCAATTTTCAACAACACATTACCCCTTCTCGCTTTCTGATTAATGCCTTGGACCAATTCTTGGGCCACTGAAATATTCTCAAAAATACTTTTACCTGGAATAAAAGCCGCCTGCTTAGGGGAGATGATTTTATCAAGGATCGTGGCCATACACAACACCATAATCTTTGACATAATTTTATAAACAACAGAATAAAGACTGATTGGCTGAAACTGACCAAAGCCCCTCGATCGGTTCATCAACTTTCGAAATCAAAACCAAATTGGTAGCCCCAAAGAAAGTTGTTAACGGTTGTCCCGCAAAAAAATCTTTAACCATTTCCAACAAATCAGCTTTAACAATATCCGAAGCACGCATGAAAAAGGAAGCCGTAAAACCATCTGGCCCGGGCTACTATCCCCCGGGATGGACCAAAGAGCTTGTTTGATCTCCTGTAAATTCGGTTCGGCCTCTAACTTCTCATTCTCATCGCTGGACACGATTGGCTGTAACAAGTTAAATTCCTCCATGTAGCTTTCGACTGGAGTACCTATAAGAAGTGACTAAAAAAAAGAAACAGCACCTGAGTGAATTTCTTCCACTGAACCCAACATGCTACCATCTTCCAGCTGCATTTTATCCATATTTTTCCTTGTTTGTCTTAGCCGTAATGTAGCATGGAAAAACCGTGAGTTCTCATCCCCTTCAGCAAGCCATCTGACACGAGATTTCTGACATGCTAATACCTCCTCTCTGTGAATCCATTGCAAGTGGTCTTGGTTACATTGTAACATGTCAGATTCAGCTTGAGCATCATACCCACGTGACAACGAAACTTCCAGCCCATTGATTCTATCTTCCAGCTTTTTCAACTCAATCTCCACTTTACCGAATACCTCTCGGTTCCACTTCCGTAGTATGTGTTTCAACTTCTTCAAATTTTTACTTATTCTAACCATGGCACAGGCACCAATTTGCTCACCCTACACTATCTGCACTAAAGGTAAAAAATCCACATTGGAACCCCACATATGAAGGAACTTAAATGGACGAGTTGCAAAGACACTATCTCGACTAAGCTGAAACAACATTGGTGCATGGTCCGAAGAGGTCCTTGGCAAATACGATATCGTAGCATCAGGAAACAATTCCATAAAAGGCACATTAACAAGAACACGGTCAAGCCGAGCCCAAATTCTTCCTCCCCTAACCTTCCATTACACCATGAAAAACGATTACCTTTACACAGAAGGTCTACCAGCGCACACTAATTGAGCCGAAATATTGCATATTTTANTCCAACATTTTCATCTCGAGTCTAAAAATTGATCAAACAAAAATAATTTCAAAATAGCAATTTAAATAAAACTTATTTAAACACAATGACTATGTAAAATAAAATAATAAAATCCAACAATAACATAATTTAAAACAAAAACAAAGAGCATTTTAAATAATAAACAATATTTTAATAACAATAAAACACATCAAATTAAATTCATAGTTTTTTTTTTAAAGAGCGGGGGTCACATGTCCAATAGTGACCCATTTCCCCGTTTATTAAAAACCTTCACTTATGGCAGAGGAATACCCAAAAAACAAATGCCCTGAGTTTTCAAGCCTCAGACAAAAATCCCAAGATAAACTAAAAACATTCCCTGAAAACCAAAGAAAATCAACATCTAAGAAAAGGAATACCAAACTTATCCATACGAATGATACCTCGAATAAGCCCTTGCAAGGGAAAATCATCAGAAAAATTCAAAATCTCCCCTCGTGTCCCTTGTTTAGCTAGAAAATCCACTACCATATTTACTTCTCGAAAAATGTGCTTAAACCAAACATTGAGTTCCCCAATGATCGAATTAATTTCCTCCCAAAAATCCCAAAGAAACCAATACTTACACACTCCCGAAGCTAACCATCCAACTATGACCATTGAGTCTGATTCTACCAAAACATCTCACAACCCCAATTGACAGCATAGGCGAAGCCCATCAAGGAGAGCTCTACATTCCGCAACATTATTAGTAGCATTACCATAATTATGAGCAAAACCTGCCACTACTCCACCATGAGCATCACGAATATTCCCTCCCCCACATGAAATACCCGGATTACCGCAAGAACCTCCATCAACATTTAACTTAACATGCCCACCCTCCGGTGGTGGCCATGCAATTAATTTTACTTTTCTTGTGACAACCGGAACAATTGGATAATCAAGATTCTCCAGAATTACCCGATCCATGGGGCCTTGGCACCAAAAGTGTTTTAACTTGCTTGACATTTTAATAGATCTAATAATAGTATCTGTATTAAAGTTTATACCTTCCATTCTAGCCGCACATCGAGCTCTCCATAGAACCCAGGAGATAGCAATAGGGAGAACCCCCCAGATCCAACCAGCTTGCATAGACATGGAAGCCTGTCTACACCAAAAACTCATCATGCCCTCCCAATTTTGGATTGGAGGAACTCTCAGTCTACAAGAAGTCGTAAAGAATTGCCAAATTTTCTGAGCTCCAGCTCCTCCACATAAAATATGATTCAAAGTTTTCATTTGTGACTATTCACAACATTCAGATTTGGAAACAATTGGTATGCCTAAATTCTGAATTATACCATCTACCGAAATAACGTGCTTCTTAGCTTTCCAAACAAAGAAAGACATCTTCTTTGGAACCCAATTTTTCCACAGTCATTTCTTCCATGCACAACTCTCACCTTGTTTCCTCACCATATGCCAAGCGAATTTGGTGCTGAATATTCCATTAACTGTGGGCTGCCATACACATACGTCCCTTTCGGTTCTCGGCTTAATACCCGCATCATGAATTTTGCAAGGTATTCCTCCGGAACAAGTTCCCTTAAGATGTGATCAATTGGACCTGCCTCCGAAACCACGTCCGCCACCTGCAAGTCAAGCCACCCCACAACAGGGACATGAGAAATAAGAGGACCATCACCTAACCAATTATCTTGCCAAAAATTAACATGGCTTGCACGTATAATCCACCGAGAATGCTGTAACACCTGGGGCACAAGATCCAAAATCCCTTTCCAAAATCAAGATCCAGTCCTACATTGACTCACAATCAAAGGAACTCCCAAGTACGTACAAGGCCAACTACCTTCCACAAAACCTGAGATAATCTTCAACTCACTTTTACAGCCAGCTGCCAAAATAGAGGAGAAAAAAACATTGAAGATTTACTCCGATTAATAAATTGACCAGACATCAATTCATATCTATGTAATACCTCCATAAGACATCGAATAGACGATTTAGCCCCATTAGCAAAATTAAGAATATCATCCACATATAATAAATGAGAAATCAAAGTACCTCCACCCGGATGGAACAACTTGATTCAACCCAATCCAAACTCTCTATGGAGCATACGAGAAAGTATCTCCTCTGATAAAATAAATAAATAAGGAGAAAGAGGATCACGTTGTCGAAGCACATGCGATGGCTTGGAAAAACCTTTGGCGCACCCATTCAGTACAATCGAGTAATAAGGGGAGGAAATAGCATTAAAAACAAGACTTTGCCACTTCTCAGAAAAACCCAACCGACGAATAACTTCCAGAAGAAAGCTCCAGTTAACTCGATCATAAGCTTTGGCCATATCAATTTTCAACAACACATTACCCCTTCTCGCTTTCTGATTAATGCCTTGGACCAATTCTTGGGCCACTGAAATATTCTCAAAAATACTTTTACCTGGAATAAAAGCCGCCTGCTTAGGGGAGATGATTTTATCAAGGATCGGGGCCATACACAACACCATAATCTTTGACATAATTTTATAAACAACAGAATAAAGACTGATTGGCTGAAACTGACCAAAGCCCCTCGATCGGTTCATCAACTTTCGAAATCAAAACCAAATTGGTAGCCCCAAAGAAAGTTGTTAACGTTGTCCCGCAAAAAAATCTTTAGCCATTTCCAACAAATCAGCTTTAACAATATCCGAAGCACGCATGAAAAAAGAAGCCGTAAAACCATCTGGCCCGGGCTACTATCCCCCGGGATGGACCAAAGAGCTTGTTTGATCTCCTGTAAATTCGGTTCGGCCTCTAACTTCTCATTCTCATCGCTGGACACGATTGGCTGTAACAAGTTAAATTCCTCCATGTAGCTTTCGACTGGAGTACCTATAAGAAGTGACTAAAAAAAAGAAACAGCACCTGAGTGAATTTCTTCCACTGAACCCAACATGCTACCATCTTCCAGCTGCATTTTATCCATATTTTTCCTTGTTTGTCTTAGCCGTAATGTAGCATGGAAAAACCGTGAGTTCTCATCCCCTTCAGCAAGCCATCTGACACGAGATTTCTGACATGCTAATACCTCCTCTCTGTGAATCCATTGCAAGTGGTCTTGGTTACATTGTAACATGTCAGATTCAGCTTGAGCATCATACCCACGTGACAACGAAACTTCCAGCCCATTGATTCTATCTTCCAGCTTTTTCAACTCAATCTCCACTTTACCGAATACCTCTCGGTTCCACTTCCGTAGTATGTGTTTCAACTTCTTCAAATTTTTACTTATTCTAACCATGGCACAGGCACCAATTTGCTCACCCTACACTATCTGCACTAAAGGTAAAAAATCCACATTGGAACCCCACATATGAAGGAACTTAAATGGACGAGTTGCAAAGACACTATCTCGACTAAGCTGAAACAACATTGGTGCATGGTCCGAAGAGGTCCTTGGCAAATACGATATTGTAGCATCAGGAAACAATTCCATAAAAGGCACATTAACAAGAACACGGTCAAGCCGAGCCCAAATTCTTCCTCCCTCTAACCTTCCATTACACCATGAAAAACGATTACCTTTACACATAAGGTTTACCAGCGCACACTACAAGAAATTTGGCTTTCTCCTACGAGCAAAAGTAGCCATAAAAGAACTATAACTCGCCATTAAAACTTATTTCCAAAATTTTGCCCGCCGGACGCTAGCCGCAATTGTCTAGCGCCAAAAACTATTTTCCGGCTGATCTTAGTGAGATAGTTGGAAAAACTTTTTTCCTGGTGACAAAAAACCGCCTCAAATAGTTTCAAAAAGCACCTCTGAAAGAGGATTTAAATGTCGCCGGCGGTCTTTTTCCGGCGCGCAAAAAATAATTTTATATGGCAAAAAAAAAAAATTGCGGCAAAACAAATTTGCTGGAAAAAGTTTTAAAGAAAATATAAAAAAATTTTTTGCACTAAAACAGAATACATAAAAATATATATTAGGATGAAATAACGACACAAATGCAACAACAATTATGCAAGAATCATGGTTGAAATTTTTAAAAGTGACTGTACAAATTATACTACTGTGCTAAGCAATCAATACAAGAAAAAAAAAATCCAAGATTACATTCTATATCAAAATGAAATTGCTATTAATCCAAACCTGCTACTTGGTAGGGTTTTTAAGGCATTGGGAACAAAACCCCGGTACAAGCCAATTATTTCTTCACGTGTCACAATACCTGCACAAAAATGTTCGTATATAGTGAATCATATACAACGATTTTGAAAATAGATTTAAAATTTTAACTTCCCACAAATAAATGACCACATGGCCACATTGGAACTTTTCCTTACCAAGTAACGTGGGATCCCATACACTATCTACATTATCTTCTTATCATATGGGATATAACAATAAACTAATTTTTTTTATAGGTAAATGAGCCTCAATATAAACTACAGCTAAATCCAACTCAATAACAATACCTTTCAACTCATCAAGCAACCCCATATGTGCCTTGTCCTCTTCATTCCCTTCAGAAGCTTCTCCTGGCATAGCATGAACAAGATGAAAACACTTATTATATTAAGCTTCCATTTGCAAACTACAACTGTAAAGAATTAATTGCCCATCACAGAAGCAATCAAATCCACCCCAGGGCACCCATAAATAAATAGAAAAAGAAATAGCTTGTAATTATTGTCCTGAAACGTGTATAAGAGCTTAGAGCTCAATCAAAAATAGATAGAATGCTCCAAGCACTGAACCAAAACACTTAGAGCTCTAAAATATGAAAGATTTCAGCCAAATATATAATGGGAGAAGAAGCCAAATAATTCTTTACTTGAAATCAAAACATAACCAACTGGTTTATAATGGGAGAAGAAGCCACTGAAAAATTATAGCTTTCATTTTTGTCTTTCCTAATCCACATGCCCTGCCCTCTCTTCTCAGTGAGTTTATAATTATTTAAACACAATTGGGTGCATGTTTCCCTTTATAATATATATATATATACATATATCTATTATTATATATATACATATCCCTAATCTCAAGGTTTTTATTTTCTTAAAAACCTTTCAAATATATAACTAATGCATGGCATGCAGCTTTTCAATTAAGACTTTTCACCATAGCTCAAAATATTCAGATCAATTCATAAACTTTTCATTGAAATCTGTCAACACAACCAATCTTTTGGAACACACAAAAGGATCAATATAACACCCATTCTAAGGGTACTGAATTAATTTCATGAATGTCAAGACAAATGTTTGGATATATAGTACCACTACTGATGCAGCTGATCTATATATAAACATTAATCATATATATATATGTATGTATGTAATCCTTTTCTGCAATTGAGAGATCCTACATATTATTAGTTGAGTTGGTGTTGTCACATTTATCATGCCAACTCCTTTTGAGACTAATTTTTTTTTTCTTGTCTTTGCTTCAACCAATGCTAGTTAAAAATTTGATAAAAATAATTAATTGACTGTAATTTCAAAAAAGAAGATATTGTCCCCATGTATTATCCTTGAAAGGAAAAAACGTTCTCTAGGTGTGCTATTTTCCATATATGGATAACATTTTCAAGTGGTATTCTCCCCCCACCATTACTCTTTAGTGGTGTTGGGGCATCTCATTCAGATGGATGTATGTATTATGGACCCATTTCCAAGCATTCGTGTACATGTCATGTATTGCTTTCACTAATCCCAACTTCCTACTTAAAGTAGTAAAATCAGCTTACCGTCCTCACCTTGTATCCCACTTATAGATTTCCAACCATACGATAAGAAAAAAAAAATCATATTGACAAATCCCTTCAACTATTTTTCCAAGATTCATGATAACTAGTATCCAAAAACAGCATTAATAAAAAACCATCCAAGAATAGTAAGCTGGATCTAGGGTTCAAAAATCCTTGCAAGACTTTCCTCCAACAGAATTTGAAATAAGAACATTTATAGTCAAGTTTTGAATCCTTAGCCAACATGCTTAAGCTTTCTACTTTTCCCTCCTGTTGAAGCAAGTGAGCCCTAAGCAATAGGCCTAAACATGTACCGTTTACAAATTTAAAAAATGAAAATCTCATATAAACAAAATTATAAAGTCACTATAGACACTATATAACACTGTGTAACACGAAACCATTTGGAGAAAACTATAGACATTAGGTTGAAATTAGGCAAGAAATTAGGGACACATATGGGCTCGATTCCTTAGGGCTCTGTCAATGGAAAACATTTCTCATGACCTAATGCAACCAAATCAGAGTAATGAAAAATGAAAATGGTTGTTCTATGTAGAGAGAAGGTTATTCATCGCTCTCATGTGGAAAAATAGTTAAATCTTCATGTTGGTAGTCTAATTACTATGTTGGCTATGATTGCGAAAGTTCCTTTTAGGACAAATGAACCTACCATAAAGATGCCAAGGCCTATTTCAGCGTTAACTATGGTAAAATTTGAGGCTGTTATCACTAAAAAGTGACCCCAAATTAATGAGTCAACATGTTCACCCCCTGAACCTTCCGTACCTATGTCTCAAGTTCATGAGCAAATCTCTTTGTTGTCTCAAAAGATTGATGGTTTTATTGCTAAATGGGAGGCATGTCAGTTCAAGTTAGAGCAATAATTGGCTGCTGTACACTCTAATTTTGTTCAAGAAAATGATCGATTGGTTCAACTTTATTTGGATGTGCAACACATCATGGCAAATATAGCTAATTTTGATGATGAACAATAGATTTCCATGGCTAATTGCTGACAAAAATGGGGAGAAAAATTTAAGAGGGAGCAATAGCACCAGAGGGGGAGAGCAGTGGCAAACATATCACATTTTGATTTTGGCAAATCTATATTATGTTTCTAGTTCAGTTTTTTTTGTTGGGTTGTAATTCAAATACAATTTGGTATGTGTTTGCTTATGCTTTTATTAGGATAACAGACAATTATGCTTTTATTGAATCACAACTCTTTAAAATTTTCTATATGTTCTTTTGTGGTTTGTTGATTGAAATGTTTTTGGGGAATTTACATTCATCAAGCTAGTTTCGTCACCAATCCGCCAAAGGGGAAGATTGTAAAGGCAAAAATTGGCAAGAATTAGATAACTATGTGATAAAGCTTATCTTGTCATTATATTTGAACTTGTCGGATGAATGTAAAATAATTATTGATTTATCTCTAAACAATATTGAGTCTATCTAGAAGTCTTAGATGTTGTTCAGATAAGTCATTAAGGTAAAAATTGAGTCTAGGAGGATCTGTTTTTATCCAAAATGAAAGCTGAATAGAGATCAATGAATGCTGAAGAGAGTTATCGCAAACTATTAGCAATCTGTCAGGACACGTCTTCACGACTGTTGATAACCGTCAACAGAATCCTACTTTGAATGGAACCCTTTCCAGACTTTCTATGTAGAGGGATTCAGTTTTGTAACTCATTAAGGAGTTTGAACCACGAATTCTAGAAATGATATTCTGAGCATTTGTGAGTGAGGTTTTTCATCTCTCTTTGAGTGTGATTGTGCTTCAACTGTGAAGGATCATTGATTAGAGTTTAGCCACTGGAGTTCCATGAGGGAAGTCAACATTTAAAGATCGCTAGAGGTTCTGGCTGCTACTGTGGTAAAAGACAAATGAATTGTTTGTCTAGGCAAGTAAGAGAGTCAGATTGCAAATGTTTTGCAATTGATGAATACTTGTAATTGATTTTCAAATAATAAGATTGACTTTCCTGGGTTTGGCTGCCCCGTAGGGTTTTACCTTTGAATGGTTCCTTAAAGGGTTTCCCTTTGTAACCAATTGTTGTGTCTTGCAAGTTTAATTATTTTCTTTAAGTATTTGATTAGTTTAATAATCATAATATTGAGATCTAACAAATTTGTTCAAGGAAATTGGTAGACAATTTCATGGTTTTACAGGGGTACGTTGGGAATTTCAAACGTAAAATACATGGAGGGTACTCTTCCATTGCAATAATGCAATATGAAATGGTAAGAGCATTTTTTGCAAGAGAGTGAGTTATAGTATTACCATTTCTCTTAACATGAGAAACTACCCACATTGCAAACTTAGTAAGACCTAATTTTGCTTCATAAAGAAATACTGGAACTACACCATGCCTTGGGGTCCTTCTTCAGTGCTTGTAAGGGGTGGAGTGAGTCTCCTTCTAGTATTATTTGTGGTAGCCCCAGTCCCATGCAAATTGTACTACAACTAGAGCTCCAAAAGATTTTGCCAGGGAAGGGTCTATGAAAAGTGACTGTTTTTTTTTCTTAGAGTAGCTATAACCATGCCTTGGAAATCCCTTATGACAACCCCAACCCCAACAGTGCCATGTGCTTGGTTGATAGCCCTATCCCAATTTGCTTTAAACTAGTCCTGAGGTGGAGGACTCCATTTAGTCATGGAAGTACAGACTTTGGCGTTCATGTTGACCTGCTGGAAATTGCCTTCCTCCCCTTGCTCCCATAGTAGTCTATCCTTCACTTCTTTAAGGATTACTTTTGGAGGCTAGAATTCATTATTAAAGATGAAAGCATTCCTTCTCAACCATAGTTTCCTTGCTACTACGGTGAATTCTTGAAGTTCATCTTCATTGTCAATCTGGACTAATCTTTCCAACAGACACAGCATGGGAGTGTGTGATGGTGTGCACTTCTAGATCCTCTTTGAGCACTGTCCCCACATGTCTCTAGCAGCTTCACACATCCAGAGAATATGTAATGAATTCTCTTTCTCTCTCTAGCATATCAAGCACAAGGGGTTTGACACTACTTTTCTTTTGTAAAGATTGGATTGGGTTGGGAGGGCTTCTTGACATTGGTGCTCAATGACGCTTGACCCTTGGTAGCCATTTCCTTTTATTTTTTTAAGTGGTATGCACTTCGAATAGAGAAGGTACCTCCTTTTGTTTCATGCCAAATTAACTTGTCCTTTGATCTTAGTGTGCTTATAGGTGTTTTCAGAATTAGGGCAGCTTCCTCTTTATCAAAGATGTTGTTCCCTAGATCAGAAATCCAGCACTTGGTGTGGGAGTCAATGAGATCAGAGACGGTTGCATTTGCTGTTAGGATTTTCTAAGTGCTCAGGGGCTTGGTGGGTTTAGGTTTGAGGATCCATTTGTCTGTCCATATGGAGGTCTTCTCTCCTATGCTAATTCACCAATAGAACTCCTTCTCCACCACATGTCTTGCTACTAGTAGACTCCTCCACACTTAGGATGGCTTTGAGCCAATCTTTACCAGTAAGAAAGTCAACTTGGGGAAGTATTTGGCTTTTATCACCTGTGCTGCCAGGGAGTTAGGATCCTGAAGAAGTCTCCAACATTGCTTAGAGAGTAAAGCTTTGTTAAAAATCTCTAGGTCCTGAAAGCCTAGTCCTCCATCACCCTTAGATTGCCCCATTTTTTTCCATGATAGCCAGTGGATTTTGTTTCCTTTCTTTTGTTAAGCCCACTAGTAATTTGCCATTGCACTATTGATTGCTTGAAGAAGGCTTAAAGGTAGTTTGAACACACTCATTGTGTAGGTTGGTAGTGCTTGTACTACTGCTTTTAGATATATCTCTTTTCCTGCCAAGGTAAGGGGCTTGGTAAACTTGCTGCTCAGCTTTTACTTGATGTTGTTTAGGATTGACTTGAAAGTTTTGACCTTATGTTGACCTACCACTGAGGGTAAACCCAAGTATCTCTCATATGGCATGACATTTCTCACCCCTGCAATTGAAGTGATATAGTCCTAGATAAATCTTGTTGTATGTTTGATGAAGATGATTGTTGTTTTCTCAATTTTTAATCTTTGTCCCGATGCTATCTCATAGCATTTCATCAATCCTATCAACTTGGCCCATTCTTCATATTTTCCTTGAAAAATATAAGGCTATCATCCACAAAAAGTGATGGGAAACTCTCAATTGACCTCAAGCTACTGGAACACCATGAAGATGCATGTTTTCCTCAACTTTGCTTATCAAATTGCTCAAAACCTCTGCACACATAATGAATAGGGAGGGTGATAGAGGATCACCCTGCCTTATGCCTCAGGATGGGGAGAATTGAGGTTGAGCTATTCCATTCACAAGGAGAGAGTACTTGATTGTTTCTATGCATTTCATCACCATTTCCACCCATTTCCTGCAAAATTCCATCTGGTAGAGGATTGCTCTGATAAAACTTCATTTTACTCGATCATAAGCCTTGCTCATATCGAGTTTGAGTGCCATGTAACCCTCTTTACCTATCATTTTATATTTCATAGTTTGTAGTGCCTCAAAAGCCACCACTATGTTATCATAAATAAGTCTAGAATGTATGAAAGCTGACAATGATGGTGATATAATACAAGGTAGGAATTTCTATAGTCTGTTAGCAATCGTTTTAGATATAATCTTATAGATTACATTACACATAGAAATAGGTATAAAATCTGTTACCCTCAATGACTCATTCTTCTTTGGTATTAGGGAGATAAGAGTGTTGTTGATGTCCTCCATGCTACCTCTTGAGTTGAGCACAGCTCCCATGACTTGGTCTCTTACAATGCTCCAATGCTCCAATACTTTTGGTAAAATATGGCTGGGAAGCCATCAAGTCCTGGTGAACTCAGTCCATCCATGTGGAATATAGCTTCTTCTACTTCTTGTCCGTTGTAGGTTGTGGTCAACATCACATTTTGTTGGTTGGTTACTCTAGCTCCCAGGGAAGACACACATTCAATTTCCAAATTGGGATGTGAGGAAGTGAACAACTCAGTGTAGTAGTCTTGAAAGAGTCCACTGATCCCTTCTTTTGAGTCTACCATTTGGTCCTAATTATCAAGCAATTTTCTGATGAGATTGCTTTTCCTTCTCTGTGTGGCAGCTTGATGGAAGAACTTGGTGTTTCTGTCTCCCTCCTTCAACCATTTTTTCTTAGCCCTTTGCTTCCATTTAATGTTTTCCACTTCAAAGGATGTGTCAATCTCTTTTTGGAGTTGTTTTATCTACTCAGTTAGTTCCCCTAAATTTCTTTTTTGAAACTGTGCCAGGACATCCACTTTGCCTTTAGTCTCTTTTCTTGCATTGCCAAACTTTACTCTGTTCCATTGGGTTAATTGCTTTTTCCAAACCCTTAATGTCGTGTATGCTATCTCACCTCTAATTAGTCTAGGGGTTTTCCATGCTGCCTTAACTCGTTTATGACATTCTTCATTTAATAACCACTTTGCTTCAAATTTGAATGGCTTGGTGCTCAAGGGACCAGGGCTTGGAAGATGGTCAAATGTTATCCATAGTGGGCTAGTCTAAGTTAAGGGTTGGGAGAATGTGAACACGTGCATCAGTGTTTGATGTGAACCCCAATCGACTCACTTTGAGATCCAACAACAATATTGGAAAAACAACCCAGGAAAGCCAAACTCAAGTCTATGGATGGAGAATTTAGACCCATTGAGAACTCGTTTCAAGAACCTAGATTATATTAAAATCTAGACCCGTTGAAATCCCGTCTCAAGAACCCAAATTACAAGGAGGAACGCCACAAAGGTTGTGATTTACCTTTGATAAGTTCAAGAGTTCAATCAAGAACAAGAGGAGAAAACTCACTCACAATTAAAATTCAGAATAAATGTCTTCCTCTCAAATGTGGCTACAAGTGGTTTAAATAAATAATTTCCAAAACCCTAGAGGAATAGTGCCGAAGGTACTGTAGCGTGAACAGTGCCGCGCTACAGTAACTTCTAAAACCCTAATTTATAAAATAATAACTTTCCAAATAAGCCCTTGGCCAAAATACAAGGCCTTCCCAAAAATCCTAGTTCAATAGAAATAGGACGTGTGGGCTGGACATCCGGATGAAGCTAGCAAAAGCCCAACACTCATGATGGGCTTGAAAGAAGGAGAACTAGTTTTGATCCACTTGATCTAAGCTATGGAAGACACGACTTGCACCTATTATTATTGAAGGCCATGGACTTATTTATTTCATTAAAATGACTTATTTTATTAGTCAGATGAATTAATCTAGAATAATTGGGCTTTGGGGATGTCCAACCCACACGTCCTATTTCTATTGAACTAGGGTTTTTGGGAAGGCCTTGTATTTTGGCCAAGGGCTTATTTGGAAAGTTATTATTTTATAAATTAGGGTTTTAGAAGTTACTGTAGCGTGGCATTGTTCACGCTACAGTACTCGCGGCACTATTCCTCTAGGGTTTTGGAAATTGTTTATTTAAACCACTTATAGCCTCATTTGAGAGGAAGACATTTATTCTGAATTTTAATTGTGAGTGAGTTTTCTCCTCTTGTTCTTGATTGAACTCTTGAACTTATCAAAGGTAAATCACAACCTTTGTGGCGTTCCTCCTTATAATTTGGGTTCTTAAGACTGGATTTCAACGGGTATAGATTTTAATATAATCTAGATTCTTGAAATGAGTTCTTAACGGGTCTAAATTCTCCATCCATATACTTGAGTTTGGCTTTCTTGGGTTGTTTTTCCAATATTGTTGTTGGATCTCAAAGTGAGTCGATTGGGGTTCACATCATTTGGTATTTAGAGCAAGGTTTCCAATCAGGTCTGATTCTATCTTTTATTTGCTGCATCGTAAATTCTAGGGTTTCAATGTTCTAGGGTTCCAAAAAAAAAAAGTGCAGAAATTCGTTTTTCCTAGGGCTGCCAATTTACTCTAAAGACTTGGTCCGCCTTGGGGCCCATCAGTGTTCTTATCTAACCATTTTCCATTACAGAAAGCCTTGTCCAATTTCTATTTGTGAATGCTGAACCTCGCCTCTCGTTGCTCCAACTGAATTTGTGACCAATGTAGCCCATGTCAAAAAGTCCACATCTATCAATTACCAATTGGAAACCTTCCATCTGTTTATGGGGTCTTGCAGGTCCTCCTTTCTTCTCACCAACGTGAAGTAATTCATTAAAGTCACCTACACACGGCCACACTAAGTTTGCTTCTAGAGTTAGTGCTTGCAAAAGGGACCAGCTTCCTTGTCTAGCTTCTGTAACAGAATTGCCATAGAAGCCTGTTAGTATCCACTTGTCATTTCCATGCACACCTGAGACTTGTAGTGACATGTGGGAGTTGGTGTAGGTGAGTACCTCTGCATCTGTTTCTTGCTTCCATAGGAAGGCTAGGCCACCTCTCGAGCCTCTTGAGTCTACAACAAAACTATTCTCATACTTTAGAGTCATTTCACAGATCCAACTTTGGATCTTCTACTCTTTGTTTCCATTAAGAAAACAAATTTCGGGGACTTAGATTGCACTAGAAAATGCAAGTTATTCACTGTTCGAGGGTTCCCAAGCCCTCGGCAGTTCCAACATAAACAACTCACAGCTTTTGGTGCGGCTGGATAGCAACCACCACCATTTCATCATCATCATGTTGCTCAGGGTGAGAGTATCTGAGGTATCCTAGTTTAGTCTTTTTTTGTTGATTGTTTTCTTTATTGCCATTTGCATCAGCAAGGAGAGTGTCAAAGCTTCTGTCATGAATCTTCTTCTTCCATGTAGCTTTCTTCTTAATTTCTTGCAATGCTTGCACCTAATTAGAGACAAAATGGGCTAGGGATAAGGCTTGGGCTTTAAGCCCATTGTTGTAACTAGAGCCCATTAGAGTGGTCTGAGGCTTGGGTATTTAGGTTGTGGACATTTCACTTTTGGGGGGGTTTGACTTTACAATGCCTTGCATCAAACATGTTTCATATGTGTTGACACATTCAGTGGTTATTTCTTACATTATTATCCTCACAATTTCCCTAAAAGGAGCTTTTGTACCTTTTGCAGGTGGTGGAGTGTAAAAGGGCTTCTTGTTTGCTTCTCGAGCACTTGGTTTGTCTCCATCAGTTTGACTAGATGTCTGCATGGTTGGTGGGGTTTCAGAGTCCTCAATAGGAGAGTCATCCCTGACCTCCTAGTCTTTCTTCCATGGTTGTTTACCAGGTTCATGCCTACTAGTATTTGATCCATATTTCTTCTTCTTAGAGTTAGCAGACCTGGTTGTTGGAGCTCGTAGCCACGCTCCATATTGTGCCTTGTCATTGCTTGTCCTATTAACAGGGTAGCCTTGTTATGTGCTTGCACCCAAAACGTTTCCATGGAGAAAGGAATCTCCTTTACTGATTTCTTACCTTCAAAAGTATGTAGACATACCAGCCATCTGTAGAATGATCATGGCCTTCCTTGTAGTACCTACTCAAGGTCCTATTCTAGATGGAACTCTACTAGGTATTGATTGCTTCCAACCTCAGAGATCTGCATCCGGCTTGTACACCTCCATAGTTTTGGCATAGTGCTTTTGAAGGCCTCCTTGTTAACAAGCATGTCTGCGATGATCATTGCCAATAAACATTAATGTTTCCCCTGTTGCACCATCTTTTCCTTCGAGCTTTGTGATAAAATGGCAACTTATTTTTCCTTCTCAACGAGGCTAAGTGCTTCCCATTGTTCCTCTAGATCGTCCTCCATTGTCCTCTTCAAACCAACAAGGCTAGCCTAAGAGACCGAACTCTTCTAGAGAGAAAAAAAATCCCACCCTGCAAGCTAGGAGAGGAAATGGAAAACATCTATAGGGGCAACATGCATGCAGTATCATGTGCATGCATGGTCCAGGTAGAGGTAGGGTGCCCTGGCATAAGAATTATGACCCCACCGTTCCTGTCTTTGTTTGTAGAATTAATTCAAGAGAGAATTCAAACGTCTGTTATATAAATTATCATATATGAAGGCTTAATTAAAAGTCTACGCACCTAATTAATCTTTAAGTCCATGATCCGTACGCATGACTCATGACTGGTTTATAAGTATAAAAGTTGTCAATTAACGTACCAGTTCTCTAGGTCGAATGTATAGTATCAGTCTATCAGAAACACAAGCTACTAAATTGTCAAAAGTGTCTAATTTTAGAACAAACAAGTTGTAGCTTGAAATGTTGTCCAAGGCAGTGGCGGAATAAGTACCATGTACGTTAACACTAGTTGCCCCCAAAACATTTTTTAAAATTTAAAATGCCTCCTAACATTTTCTCATAATTCTAGATATATAGAAAATAGCCTCCCTAAAAAATTATAATTCCCGTATATTGCTCTCCAATTTTTTTTTTTTTTTAATTTATGTGTATATATATGCATCTCAAATATAGCCCCAATTTTTTTTTAATCATTTTCTATATATTATCTATTTCTATGATGTGGCCTCTCTAAAATTAAATTAAAGTTAAATTTAAGAGAAATTAACTTGCAAAGTCTTTTATTATACAATATTAAGCTTCTTAATATCTGTTATCTAAAAACGCTTTCAAATTCAACTGGGAGGAGGAGGAGGAATAAGAGTGCCTTCTCTTCTCGAGTGAGTTAGAGTGAGGCTCTAGTTCTTTAGTTTCTTCCACTAAGGCTTACGGTCTCACATTCTGTGAGTTTTGTGCAAGGATCTTCCGTAGGAATTGATAGTGCAGTGGAGGCAGAGGACCTAGTTAAGCGATGGGAAAGATTGAAACTAACAACAGAAGAAAGTTATCCTTTCCAAGTGAAAGAAGAGGGGTCAAAGGAGCAAGACAAGAAGGGAGAACACTGCATTGTGGATAGGGCTATGTCAGAGAGGACTGTTAATAGTGAGGCGTTCAGAACCACCATGTCTCAAATGTGGAGGTTAGAAGGTTGGGTGAGATTCATAGAGATAGGTGACCAAAGCTTCCTAATAGAGTTTCAAAAACTTGAAGACAAAGAAAAGGTCCTTGGTGGCAGACCATGGTTCTTCGACAGAAGCTTGGTAACATTGCAAGAGGTTGATGATACAGTTTCCATCAACAAATTACAGTTCCACTACGAGCCATTCTGGGTCCAATTACACAACCTTTAATTGGCCACCATGAATGAGGAAGTAGGGGCACAATTTGCGACCTCTGTAGGCCATGTCATCCGAGTCGAAACAGAGCTAGATGGACTTGCATGGGGGAGGCGCTTAAGGATGAGGGTGGCTGTGGACATCCACAAACCTCTGCTTAGGGGAAAATGGATGCTGTTTGAAGAGCAAGAACATTGGATCCCGTTCAAATATGAAAGACTCTAGAATTTTTGCTTTCACTGTGGTGTCCTTTATCACAAAGGAAAAAACTGCAACAAACTACGTTATGAGAAACAGGATGAAGACCAGGGAGGGGAAAGTGGTGACGCAAACGATGGCAAGAACGGCATTAATAATCATCGGGAAGATTAGGGAGAAGGTAGGGATAGAGGTGACAGAGTGCCCATGTCAAGAAGCCATGCTGTCCAACAAGAGATGTTAGCTAAGTTGTAGGAAGAGATTTCAGCGGGAACGGTGAAATGTGGACTCCTAGGAGCAAAGACTCAAGTGCTAGTGGAAAAGTCCCCAACCACTCAAAATGTGATAGGTATTTGTCTTGAAGCTTTCACTAAAGTGCAAACCCAAAGCAAACCCCTACTTCGTATGAGGTTTCCATATCGGAGATTGATAACGGGACCCAAACCCCTAAGAGCAACACAAGCAAGGAGGTTGAACTTGAAAAAGTAAACTTAGTTCAGGTAAACCCACGAACTGAACTAGATAAGTCACCAAGAACTCACGTGGGTCTGGACAAAAGCAAGTTACTGAACACTGAGAAAGGAAAACAAACTACTACTAGGTATGAGGGCCCTAGAACCAGGAAATGGAAGAGGCAAGCTCGAGGAGAGGCACCCCATGAGGGCAACAATGGGAAGGTTGCATTAGGTGACATTACTAATATCCCACAAAAACCAAGCAATAAGGGGGGCAATAAAAGAGAAGGTGAGGAAAATATACATGGCATCAAGAGAGGAAAAAGGCAAAGATGAGTCTACGGCAATAACAACCAATTGGCGGTGGCTGGTTCCTAGTTTGGAACTGCTGAGGGCTTGGGAACCCTTGGTTAGTTCGAATCCTTAGAACACTAAGGAAAAGTGCCCCTTCCTAGTATTTCTTGTGGAAACTAAAGTTAGGAAACAAAAACTAGAGAATGTTAGAAGAACTTTGAAATTTGATGGCTGTTTTGCAATAGAAAGCATGGGACCTTTTTTTTTTTTTCGAAAATAGACTTAATTCATCATTGAAACCGAAGTTACATCTGTGACTAATCAATACAGGAAAATCCCGATTATCAGCCAAACTACTCGTCTGTTAAGGGCTCCCCCGCCAACAAATTTATTTGTGACAGACATTGTCTAAACTTCTATACTTTCTCTATCGACAACAGTCAATAGAGAAATCGCTCTATAAAACCGAGCTAAACGACCTTACTTCCAAAAGAAGAAAGGTACACGTACGCTCCATTCTCCCAAAGAGGAGTACAACACACTCTCTCCTCCCAAGGAGGAAGAGTACAACCACCTACATTCCCCAAAAGAGGAGTAGGACAAACACCCACCTTCCTCCGAAGAGGAGTGGGACACTAGCCTATATCTTTATATATATAAAAACAAAATAAAACCAACAACTACATATACTGAAAACAAAAAAAACTGAAAAGGGCTGTAAAAACAAAAGGGCCAGTCTAAGCCAAAAGGCCCAACTTATGCGCATGTGGGGGCCCAACCCGTTAGGGTTTCCAGATGTTCCTTATGCCGCCGCCACCCTTCTTGATCTCTTCTAACCATTGCATCTTCTCTTACAGCATTCCCTTGCACCAAAGCACGGGCATGCCGCCATCTCTCGCCCTACCTTGCCCCAGGCGACGTTGGATTGCTGCACATGAAGTCCAAAAGCAGTTTGGCGTACGTACTCCATGGTCCACTCGCAGAAACCTTCTAGTAGCCCTGCCTTGCCCCAGAAGAAGTTTCGGATCGCTGCATGGGACTTAGTGGTGGGATTGCCCTACTGTGGAAGATGGAATGGGATGTTAGGATTATCAGCTACACTAGCTGGCATATCAGTGCATTAATTAAGGAGGGGGATAATGGACATACATGGCAGTTCACAGGGTTTTATGGACACCCACAAACAACCACAAGAAAGAGCAGCTGGCACTTACTAGAAATGTTAAAACCTCAATCACCCATGGCATGGATGTATGCAGGAGACTTTAATGAAATCCTGCACCAAGAGGAAAAACAAGGGGCTGCCAGTAGACCCTATAAACAATAAAAGATTTCAGGAAGGTTGTGGAGTTATGTGGCATTCAGGACCTCCATTCCCAGGGCCAACAGTTTACCTGGTCAAACAACAGAAGCGGTAGGGAATTTACCAAGGAAAGAATAGATACAACAATGGCCAATAAGGAATGGCACGAGTTCTTCAACTCTGCCACTTGTACTGCTCTAGCAGCTATTCAGTTAGAACATTCTCCCCTCTATATCAATAAACAGAATTTACGCAATGGGAACAGACATAAAGCAAGGTGTTTTAGATATGAGGCTGTTTGGGACTTAAAAGAAGAATGCAAGGAAATAGTGGAACATTCATGGAAGGGAGCTAGCATGGGAGATGAAGGAGCCAGATCAATGAGACAGAGATTGGAAGATTGCCAAAGGAGTCTATTGCAATGGAATCAAAAAAACAAAATGCATAAATGCAAAGATATCAACTAGTCATTGAAAAGGATTAGGCACCTTCAAGAGACAGGCACAGGGAACCATTTAACAGAAATGCAAATCTTGCAGAAGGGTGTAGAGCTCTCAATGGCAACAGATGAGATGAAATGGCGCCAAAGAGCAAAGCAGCATTGGATGGAAGTGGGAGACAGAAACACAATCCATTTTCACTTGCAAGCCAGTCAAAGAAGGAAAATAAATACCATCAACAATGTTGAGGATCCACAAGGGAGGGTGATGACTAAGCAGGAAGACATTGGTGGTGTTTTTACAAGTTTCTTCTCATCCCTTTTCACCACCTCCTCTCCCTCTAATTTTGAGGATTGCTTGTATGCACTGGATACTACACTTGCTGTTGAGATGAAAACCTGGCTTCTTACCCCCTTCACTCGAGAAGAGATTCATGCAGTTGTGTTTCAAATGAACCCACTAGGTTCCCCTGGACCTGATGGGTTTCCATCCTTCTTCTACCATAAACATTGCGAGGTAATAGGTGAGGAGGTGTGCATGCTCTTCATGTTCTCAACCAAGGTGGCTCCTTAATAGCGGTTAATGACACTTTAATATCACTAATCCCCAAAGTCAAATGCCCTAAAATAGTGACTGAATTTGGACCTATCAGCTTATGCAATGTGTTGTACAAAATAGTCTCAAAAACCCTTGCAAATAGGCTTAAAACCATCCTCCCCAATCTCATTTCCCCCAATCAAAGCGCATTTGTTTATGGCAGGCTCATAATAGACAATGTGTTAGTGGCCTATGAGGCTCTTCATTCCGTGAGCACTAGAATGAAAGGTAAAAGAGGGTGTATGGCTCTTAAACTAGACATGAGCAAGTCTTATGATAAGATAGAATGGGGGTTTGTGGAAGCTATCATGTCCAAAATGGGGTTCCCTCCCCAATGGATCAATCTCATTCAACGATGCCTTACCTCTATATCTTATTCAATCCTTGTTAATGGGGAGCCACAACAGAAGTTCTTTCCCTTAAGGGGACTTCGATAAGGAGACCCTTGACTTGTATATTATATTCTGAATTAATGGGAAAGATTCCTGAGTAGGAAAGCCTAATTTTCTAATTTTATTTATATATCTTCACTTGTAGTAGTTTACATTTGAACATATTAAGTCTATATTATATAAAATACAGTTAGTTCGAACTTAACTTTAATAAGATTGAATGGGAAGCAATGTGAGGAACCCATTTATGTCCCTTTCAAAAGTAGGAGAAAGAAAAAGAAAGATTAGATTTGTGTGGGTGAGAATATCGTAAAGATATTTATTACTAGGTGTCAAACCAGCAATTCTACAATCTTAAAGCCAAGTAATTGCAACCCTCACATGTATTTTTTTTTTTTTTAAGAAAAACTGACATCATTTATTCATCAGAGAAATTTATATCCATAACTGGATATATTTTGGAATGTTTTCATAACATACATGACAATATAAACTAAAATAATTCATTTAGGCTTTATCAGTACACTATTTCATTTTTGATTGGTCTGATTGTTAATAATTTCGATACCTTTTACAGACAAACATCAAAGTGATAACACTCTTTACCTAAACAGAGACTTAACCCCATCCTTCATAAAAAGAGAGAACTCAACCTCTATAGACAAAAGTCTAAGAGACGAACTCTTTTTTTTACTTTAATTAACAATAACGAAACTAAAAAAAAAAAAAGTAACATAGAAAAGCTGAAAAATTGTGTTTTCCAAATCTTTTTTCCATTTTTTCGAGAATCAGAATTATTCAACCTATGTTGTCAATTTTGGTCTGAATACCCTTTCCATAGGGTTTCCTTTCATTATATATAAGAGATTTTACATTCCAGCACCTAAGTGCTATACAAGGTATGTATCTCCAACATATTTAGAGCCTAATTATCTACTATATATACAAGCTAGCTATAAAGGAAAACATCTGAAAATATTACAAATCAAATATTATTGTATCAATCAAATATTAAAGTATCTTAAATTATCTCCGTTAACATTCCCCCTCAAATTGATGCTAGGAGATCAAGAAGCATTAATTTGTCAACTAATAACTGATGCCGGTGCCGAGAAAGAGTTTTAGTGAATAAGTCTGCAGTTTGATGTTCGCTGGAAATGTGAGGAAGAGTAATCACATGTTTGTCAAAGGCTTCACATCACTCATGAAAAATAGGATTAGTGGCGATCTGAAAAGCACTTATATTATCATCATTAAAAGGAGTGGAATGAAGCGGAGGAAAACCAATTTCACCCAATAACCCACGAAGCCATGTGATCTCAGAGCATGCAAAAGACATAGCACAATACTTAGACTTGGTGGAGGACTTGAAAACTTTGTTTTGCTTCTTACTCTTCCAAGAAATGAGTGCATTGCCTAAGAACATACACCAACTAGTAACAAAATGACGAGTATCCACACATCCGGCCTAATTAGCATCACCATACCCCACCAACTGTAAGAAGGATTCCTTAAGAAAGAACAACCTGTGTGTAGAGGTACCCTTCAGATATTAGATAATGTGGCAGACAGCGGCTAAATGAAGTTGTTGAGGGTCCTACATAAATTGACTAACCTGTTGCATAGCAAAAGAAATGTTAGGACGAGTAATCGTCAAGTAATTCAAACTCCCAATAAGCTATCGATACAAGGATGGATTTGAGAGAAGCTCGCCTTCCTTCTAAAGAAGCTTGAGGTTTATCTCCAAAGGAGTAAGAACAGAGTTACCAAATTGGAGACCAGCCAATGAAATCACTTCCTGAGTATATTTGTGCTGATGTAACAATGTATCAGTCGGAGTAATCTACACTTCAAGGCCAAGAAAGTACTGCAGGGAACCAAGATCTTTTATGTGAAAAGAGGTCTTGACATGCTATTGTAATTGCTAAATTAATTCAGAATCAAAGCCAGTAATCACAATGTCATCAACAATACAATTCTTACTTTAGTCTTGCAAAGAAAAAGAGAGGAATTAAACTGAATTTGAGTAAAGAGAAGCAAGGAATGTAGAGAGAAATTTATCAAACCATGCAAGCAGAGCCTGTTTCAGTCCATACAAGGACTGATGGAGCCGACAAACCTCTGAGGAAGGAAAGGTGGAGAAATATAAATTTCTTCCTTCAGATCCCCATGTAGAAAAGCATTCTTTACATCCATCTACCGAAGAGACCACCCTTGCGATGTAGCAAGTTATAAGATAGTCCTCACAATAGTCATTTTGGCAATAGGTACAAATGTCTCTTCATAATCAATACCATATTCCTGCTGATTCCCAAGAGCCACGAGACGGGCCTTATATTTGTTCAGTGAGCCATCTAACTGAAACATGACTGAATACACCCATTTACAACCAATAGGTTTGACACCAATTGGGACACGTCACTATATCCCAAGTGTGATTATCTTGAAGACTTGGATTTCTTCCTGCATTGCCTATTGCCAATATGCTTGAGTGGCCGTCTAGGTAGAAGAAAGAGAAATAGAAACAGTGTTAAGAGTGGTGGTGGATGTGTAACCCGGGTGGAGCAACAAACCGCATAATCTAATAACGGATCAGTGTCTGGAAGAGGGGCCGAAGAAGGGAAAAGACGTCGATGATACACCACACTTGGTTTAAATCACTCTATAGAAGAAGACATAGCATCAAAAGCATGAAGAAAAGCAATAGGAGGATCATAAATGACCTAAGATTGAAAGAAATATTGATTTTCAAAGAAAATCACATTTCGGAAGATCCAAAATTTGTTTACATGAGCATCAAAAAAAAAAAATCATTTTTGAGGAGGGCTATATCCCATAAAAGCACATGTTACAGATTGGGCAACAAGTTTGTGGAATCAACAGGTGTCAAATGAACAAAACAAACACATCCAAAAGTATAAAATGATTAATATTCAAGAGATATGCCCAAATGATTGATCAAATAGACAGCAGTAGATAAAGCTTCTACCTAGAACTTATAAGGTACAAAAGAATCAATCAACAAAGTATGAACGACATCTAAAAGATGACGATTCTTACACTCGGCGACTCCATTTTGTTAAGGGGTATAAGGAAAAGAACGCTTAGAAATGATCCCCTTTTGCTGAAGATAAGTCTAAAAGGAATGAGACATGTACTCCCCCTGGAGTCGGAGCATAAGATTTTGATACAAGTACTAAACTATGTCTCAACAAGCGCAACAAAATTTTGAAAGATAGATTACACATCAGCTTTAGAACGGAGAAAATAGATCCAAGTAAATCAACTATAATCATTGATAAACATCACAAAATAACGATACCGACAATGCGAAATAACAGGACTGACACCCCAAGCATCAGTACGTATGCACAATGTCAAATCAGTTAGAAGCACAACAACCATGTGTAGGAAAAGATAAAGTTTTACTTTTATTAAGACGACAAGTATGAGAAGAAGAAAATGAATCTTTATTCCCTAAAAGACCATGTTTCAAAAGATGAGTCAAGATAACAAAATTAGGATGACCCAATTTTTTATGCCAGACTTTATTATTATTGGCAGTAGCCATACAAATAAGAGAAACTACATTAGGAATAGAAAACTGTGAAGGAAATAGACGTCCCACTTTAGGCCGCTTCGCGATCACCGTCCCCGACACCTAATTCTGCACAAGACAAGCACCACGAGATAAATGAACATCACAGTAATTATCCACCAATTGCCCAACAAAATCAAATTGGTAGATAATCCAAGAGAGACAAAAATATTTCAAAATGAAAAGCCCAAAGTACCAACAGCAGTAATTGGAAAAGTACTGCCATAAGCAATTTGAATAGTTTACGTGCCTCTATACTTATGAATACCATGGAGACCCGTCATACTACCATTCATATGATTAGAAGCGCCTGAATCAACAATCAAAGAAGAAGCGGAGTTAGGACAGTACCTTGCAAGCCTAAAGCCATAAAAGCAAACACAATCATCTGTTGGACCACGACAGGTGTGAGACCAAATGAATCAAAGCTTACAGTGGGGGGCGCAGAAGAAGACGAGGACTGAACAACAGCTTGAAAGGCTTGGGATTGACGATTTTGAGGCCACACTCGACAATCTTTGATGATAGGGCCCTCTTTCTTACAGTAATTACAAACTTTCTTAGGACAATTGTGAGCAATATGACCGAACCCCTTGCAACTGAAACATTGCAACTTATTCTTCTCTCTCCCTTGTGCTGCATAGGCTACACTCACAGCTTCAGAAAAGATCTTCTTAGAAGTCATACCCATCTAAGTGGATAACTATTATTCTTCACGCAATAAATCTTCCAAACAAATATCTAAAGAACGAACCAGATTACTGTTTAATAAACCAGCTCAAACAACTCAAAATTTGGTTGAAGCTTTCTCAAAAACTAATCACGTGGACTCTCAGCGTGAACCACTTGAAGAGGCAAGAGTGCCACATGAGGAACCTTAGCATGAACAATAGCAGAATACTCACTCTAGAGATTAATAAAACCAAAATAAAATTGCTCAATGGTCAAATTACCCTGATTGTAATTGCTAATTTCCAACTCCAATTGGAATTTTCGAGCACTGTGGTCTTGGTGATAAACATGGTGCAAGTAGTCCCACTTAGCCTGAGTTGAAATAAAACATTCAAGATTTGTGACAAGATGGGGCTCAATCGCTCCCAGTAGCTAGGAGATCACCTTAGCATCCTTGACCTCCCATTGGGCTAATTCCTTTTCATCAGTGGGAACTCAAGCAGAACTATCAATATGATGTGATAATTCTTTTCCTTTCAAGAACATTTTAAATTGAAATTCCCAAGTAGGGAAATTCTTTCCAATAAATCGGAAAATGTTATTCTCAATAGACATGATGAAAGTCCTAAAAAAATTAACCCAAACAGTAAAAAAATAACAGCAAGCCCAAATCAAAGCAATTCCAACTCCAAGTGAAAGAGAGGCCCAAACATGCAATGCAAGTAAGAGAATCCCATGAACAAAATAATTAGGCCCAAGTAAGACAATAAGAAGGCCCAAATAATGATACCTGCCTAGCCCAAAAATAATTAGCAAACGAAAATGCTGAGATCAACAGAATGTGCACCTAGCATCGATGTCAACAGAAGTCGTTGACCACCTCGCAACCACTACAAAACCTACCGTCTTCCACAAAGAGAGCCAATGTGCTAGCAGCGACCCAGCCATGACAAAGCAAGCACCGAGAGAGAGAACCACTACCTAGAAACAGAGCAATGGCCATTGCAGCAGCACTCAACCACCACAGAAAAAGCCAAACACTACCATAGAGGAGGTCGACTGCCACTAAACAGTAAACTGACAAAGTGGGTCACCACAAAAAGGACCAACACACCAAGAGCAAGATGGAGCTTGCCGAAACAAGGGAAGAAAAAAAAGGATTCTCGTCGCACACGAAGGATTAAGACCACAGAGATGAATATCAGAGTAGGGCCTTTGGTACCATGTAAATTTTGGTATGAATACCCTTTCCAAGGGTTTCCTTTCATTATATAGAAGAGATTTTACATTCCAGCGCTTAAGTGCTATACAAGGTAAGTATCTCTAACGTATTTACAGCCTAATTATCTGCAATATATACAAGCTAGCTATAAAGGAAAATGTTCAAAAATATTACAAATCAAATATTATAGTATCAATCAAATACTAAAGTATCCTATGTTATCTCCGTTAACATATGTAACCTATTTACTTATGCTTATATATTGAATATACGTCATAGCTATTTTATAATTTGTATAATAGTTAGTCAGTAAGCTGATTTAATTATTTTATGTACTAGTATGTAAGAACCATATATAAAATGTTGATATATACTATCATATTATCCATATGTATTGGTTATTATGAATAAATATAAACTAGTTACATATTAATTATTTATAACTTTTTACAATTTTCTAATTCAATAAAGGGTATACTTGTTAGTTTTAAAATTTTTATTAAATTTAGATTTATTATTTATCTAATTTATTAATTGTTGAATTTTATTCAAAAATTAAAAAATAAACAACTCCGGCTCAGCTCAGCTCAACTCAAATTGAGCTTTTTTTTTTATTGAGTTTGAGGCCAAGTTGAAAACTTAGCTTATCAAGCCGAGCTCGAACAAAGATTGAAAAAAAATCTCAAGATCGGGCCCAAGCTAGACCTCGAGTTTTTTGAGTTGAGTCAAGCTCGGCAATCTGAAGACTGGTTTGGCTCGGCTCGATTACAGTCCTAGTCTTAAAGCAAATGTCACTTGACATTTGAACACAAACACTTCTAAATTCAAGAGTGAAAGAGGACACATATAGTTACTTTTGTGATCACTTAGAGGAGTAAGACCATGCGTAGGAAACAAGGATGGGACTTGATTTTGGCTTCTTGAGTTAGGGTAAGTTGGGTAAAAGGTAGTGGATCTTACCTTAATTGTTTTAGACTAAGGATACGTTTGGATTCTTAAGATATTTTTAAAGTAACTCAAAATTTTGTAAATAGTAATTAAATAGTTTGAGCGAAGAAGTTTTATTGTATTATGGGAAAGCATAGAGAAAAAGTCGAATAAAAATAATTATTATATTGGAGTTTATGAAAGTGGATAGATAAAGTTAAAAATTTATTTGCATATACATTTTTAACTATTTTTGTTTTGAAGTTTGTAAAAGTTAATTGTATTGATTTTTGTATTGAATAATGATTAGATGAAAATGGTTGAAAAATCTAAATTAAAGAGTGTTTTATGCTTTAGTGATATTTGTGAATAAAGTTATGAGGAATTTTGAAATTTTTGAAAAGTGACTTAATTACCATTTATCTACCTGGTCTCACATATTTACATGCACGTAACGTTACTTGTTAAAAAAAAAAATGGTCTACTTTAGATCTATTAATTAATTTATCCTAAAAAAATAGAAATGTTAGGTTTATAAAAAGATATCACATAAGTAAAGTTTAGAAACTTATATGGCTAGATTTGATATATTAAATTTGCTTTATAATAAAAAGACTTTGCAATATGATGTATTGAACTATATTAATTTGTGACTTTACTTGAATGAGAACTTGCTTGCAGGTTGCTTAAGGATATTGATGATAAATGCATACTCGAGGTAGGTACAAACTGACGGTTATAATTTGCCATCAATAATATATGCTAGCTACTACGTATACTCTCAAGGGACCATATACAATAAAAGTTGCAGGGATGGATATCTACCTTTTTTATTGATCCTATAGCAACTGATATCTGTATTGGAAATATGAAACAAAACTAATTAATGCAATGCCTTTTTCTTTGAACTTCATGAACATCCAGAAAATTGGTAGATTATAAATTGTGCTTAATTCACACATATATACCGCTAATAACTAAGAGCAACCAGGGACAAAAACTCTCTCGTTCTCTCTCTAGAAAACTCTCCATCGCCTCACCCAAGAATCGTCTCTGTTTGCTAGGGGGATGGGGGTTGGTGCTTTGGCTCCACCCACCTCCCCTCCTCGCCAGCCAAGGTCTTATCTTTTTCCATTTATTATTGTCTATTTCCAGTTGTTGTTTTTTTTTTTTCCGTTAGCACCATCACTTACCGATCTATTACTTTCCAGTGATCTAGGGCTGGCATGCACCCCTCCAGCAGCTTCTCCAGGTGTCGCTCGTCTAGATGGCGGAAGAAATGCGCTCATATGTGCAGCGTGTACATCCCACGCTGCCGCGAATGAGATCTATGCGCCGCCGCGTCTCAGAGAGTTATGTCACAACCCTCAAGAGAATTGCCCAGGACCACACCTCATGGAGGGTCAGGACAATCACATAGCTAGCCTGCTTCCATGCCTTGGCTCAAACCATGACACGTAGCAGGTGACCGTGGAGGCGACTGGCCACGTGCAGACCATGCGCACAGGCTTGCACGTGCCCTTGAGCGTGCATCTGTGCGCATGCATGCGTGCCCCCTTACCACTTAGCGAGGGAAGTGGCGTGCTCCCACAGGCACGACATCCAGTGCATGGCACTAGCCCGTGCCTTGCAGGCAAGGCTAGTGGCGTGCCCCTACAGGGACGCCATCCAGCGAATAGCTCTAGCCTGTACCTTGCGGCCCCATAGCCCAAACCGTTAGCTTGGGCCATGCATGCTCATCACCTAAGCCACCAGCCCAACCCATGCAGGACCACAACCCAAGCCATTTGACTGGGCACCACAACAGCAGCACGGTATCACCCTATGCCCACCATCAGGCCTAGGCTTGGTACCATGCCATGCCCACCATTAGCAGGCTAGGCACAGCGCCATGCCGTGCCCACCACCAGACCAAGGCGTGGTACCATGCCACACCATGCAGCGAGCTGCAGACCAGACCATGACTAGCCTAGCCGTGGACCATGCACCACCTTAGCCCACCATGGGCCATGCATGCCACGACCACCATGGCTAAATTATTATTTTAATTATTTTATTAAAAGACTTTATTAATTATTATTTCATTTTTTTAATTATTTTATTTTATTTTTCCTTGGGATCTTTTGGGGTTTCCACTTTGTAAACTCTATAAATAGGACCCTTAGACATTTCATGAGAATCTTTTGGCATCTTTTGGCATTTTGACTATAGAGTGGCCGGCCATAGAGGCTTGGAATTGTGATTTTCAGTGCACATGTGTGACGCCCCCAACTCCCACGTACGGACACTTGGAAATCGAGACGTCGGGATGATGACAACACGGGTCACACATCCCATCGCCCAGTGCCAAGTGTGTGTACATGCAATATGTGTACAAATAAAATAACGTAGCGAATAATAAATATCTTACAACTAAGTACCATAATTTTTATTTAAATACAAACTCGCTTAAAATACACATAATAAAATATTACAAGCTCAACACTATTTCAAATCCAAATACATAACATAAAAACAAAAACAGATAATATTCAAAGATAGGCAACTCCAAGTCAAAACTATGGCTGAGCCGCCTCCTCGGGCTCAGCCTCCTCCTCCTCCTCAACCTCTGCATCAAAGTCTACGGTATCAAAAATGGTGCCACATGTAAGTAATACTCCAAACGCCATAAGATAAAAATATATTAAACTCTACAATATGCATGAAAGAATGCCCAATGCACATGTCCCATAAAACATATTTTTTCCACGTACGCCAAAAGTCTCATTTGGCCCAAAATATTTCCTTTAAACTTTTTCCTAGCCATTATCCCAGATAATGGCCCAAAATCAAGTCTCAAACAAATTTCCACATTTTCCTTAACCGAATGCACCATGACCTCCCCTAGGGGTCATCCGCAAGCCCTGGCTCCCTTCGTCACACCACAGGTAACGACCATGCGTATGAATTCGTAACGAGCGATGCCCGGTTCTGTGCCCCGCGCGTTAGTAGCCAAGCATCCTCTAGCCCCCGCCAGCAGAGGGGCCACGAAGTCGGTATGAGAGCGTTACCATCCCGCCCACTCCCGTTGTCACCCAGCGACAACCTAAGGGACATTACTCAGTATATTGCACTCCCGATTGACCAGAAGAGCTCCACCGAGATAATACCCCATCTCGGCTTGGGGTCGTGATACACACGCACCCAAAACTCCATTTAACTCGTGAAAACCCAGTTTTCAATATTTAATACATGCATATGCATGCACAATGCAATGCAAATGATATGACACCAATTAACCAACAATTCTCAAACATCCATAACAAATAAATAAGCAACTCCGTCCTCAAATCCGAGCCTCGACTCCTCGGACTCAGTCCGAAATAACCAACCAGTCACAAATATTTATTGTAAAAGTAATAATATATTTATATCTAAAATAAAGTTTGAAAAATACTTACAGCGCTATGTAATAATTTTCGAACGATCGGCGAGCAGCAAACGGCGAAGAGAAAGTAACGTAACTGTGTAAAAACACTATGGCCGTGGGTTGTAAAATACCCACTTTTGATTGGGGACAAACCAAGACTTGGGATTGGTAGGGAATAGTTTAGAGGTGTTTATGAAGCTAGTGGAAGTGAAGGTTGGCCGTGGGTGGCAGCGAAAACGGCTGTAGGAGGCCGAAATACCCAAATCGGAGAGTTAGCTCGTGGGGGCTGTTCCGACGACGGATCGAGGCTGGAAATGGGTGGTTTAGGAAGGCAATGAGTCGGTGATGAAGTAGTGAAGAGGTGGTGGCCGGATGGCGGTGAAACTTGGTGGGGATGATCACCGGTGGAGGGGAAGAAAACTTGGTGAGTGGTGTGCCGCATGCTGGCTGGCGGCAGCGGGTCTGCGCTGCACGATGAAAACGAACGAAAATGGGAAGAGAGAGAGAGGTTCGAACGCGCAGAGGGAAAGCACGGGGAGGAAGGAAGAAAAGAAAGAAAAGAAGAAGGAAAAGAGAAAGAAGAAAAACAAAAAGAGAAAAGAAAAGATGGAGGAAAAGAAATGAGGTCCAATCCTCACCTCTGGAGTCCAAAAATTGATCTAACGAAAACAACTTTAAAAGCAATAAAACCAAGAAAATAATTTAAACACCGCATAAAGCTAAAATATAATAAATAACTAGTAAAAACTAACAACTTAATTTTAAATCCAAAGACAAGCTAAAATAAATTAAACAGCAATTTAAACTCAAACAACCAATAAAATCCAATTAAAATCCGATAATTTAAAATAAAAGAACCATTATTTTAATTAAATTAAAATACTCATTCAATGAAAATACACGTAAAAACAGGGTGTCACAACAGGCACTTGGGCTCTTTTGGGATGCAATTCGTGAATCCCGAAGGAGAGAATCTTCACCGTGCAATTCGTGAATCAGTGTTGGTTCATTCTATCTTTAATAAATTGAGGTTTCCTTTCAATTTCTTATGCAATTCATGAATCAAGAATTGTTTGGTTCCTTTGTTATTTGTATTTTCTGTTATTTGGTGTTCTTGTGGATTTTTTTGATTGAATTGGAGTGTGGAGGCCGAATCTCCCATTGAGGAATTCGGATTTGAGGTGTTTTGTGCTAGATCTATTGTTTGCATGTGATCCCTCACATGTGCATGAGATCTCATCAAGTTATTTGAAGAATCCCATCTCCCACATATCAATTTCGGCCAGCCCTTTATTTTTCTTTTCCATCACCTTCAATTGCCTCAAATCACAAAAACCTAGCCTCCCATTAAGCCATACACGCCCCCATCAATTCCCATAGCCAAGAAAGACCCAAAAACCCTAGATCTCATAACCCACCATTCGGCCATAGTCTCATTGGCTTGGCCGAAACCCTAGATCCTAAAAAGTCTCACTTCCAATCTCCCTCCATCATTTGATTGGTCAATTTCCTTGATTGGCTCACTCAAATATCATCTTCCCACCAAAACACATCTCCCACAGCCATCCCACTCATTTTCAGCCATCCCTAGCCTTCCTAGATCTCTAGATCTCAAATCCTATTTTTTAGGAATTTTACAATTCCTAACTTTTAGAATCTCACAAGCCACCTTTGCCCTAGCCAACACTTCCCCTAGCCTTGGCCGAACCCCTCATCAAGCCTAGCCTCACTCACTCACTTCTAAAACCTAGCCAAGACCACCCTTCATACAACCATAGCACATAAGTGGTGCCTAGCACACCAAGGGTCACTAGCCGTGCACCACCATCACCCAAACCTTGATCACGTAGCCCAAACACCATCCATACTTTCCACCATTGAATTCTAGCCTCACTTCACCCAAGCTCCTATTGGGCTACCAGTGATCTACACTAAGCAAATGAGTCACATCGGTCACTAGAGGAGCAACAAGGTGAGTATCAGACCCTTAGTGTTTGGAGGCTTAACCGAGGTCTCCAACACTAAATTGTTGCTTTCATTGAGAGAAGAATTGTGCTTGGTGTTTTTTGAGAAGTTCTCACTTCTCCAAAAGCTAAACGACGCGTTAACTCAACCCTTGTGAATTTGATTTAGAGGTCCACGGAGGACCTCGAAATTGTTTATTTTTTGGATTGTTGTGAATCTAAAAATTGTAGTTTGGGAGTTGAGGAGGAGGTCGGAGTAGTGTTACTTGAAGGGGTCGGCCACCCTTGAAGGTGGAGGACCCGTGGTAGGATTTGTGCTTGTGCAAGAGGGGTTGTGCATCCACAAAGGTGGGCAACACAAGGTTGGACCTTTGAGGACTATTCTTCCGTCCAAAGAGTGTTCAAGTTGCTGTCCAAGCTTCACCAATCAGAAAACTTCAGTTTGTAAGTTGGTTTGCAAGTTGTTTGAGAAGCTACTTTACAAGTGCAATGTCCGGGATGAATGTAGAAACCGAAGGAGAGAGGAGTTCCAACTGGGAACGCCTAGAGATGCTTGAAGGGCATACATCCAAGATCATGGACATTCTTGGTGAGATCAACACTAACATGGCCGAACTAAGGATGGCCTTGAATGCCACGACTAGGGATAGTATTGAGAATAGAAGAGCCATGGATACCATGCGGAGAGAGACCCATGAGAGCATAGAAAGATTGGAGAGATGACTTGTTGAAGACCAAGGGCAATGCCATGAGACTAATGGACAAAAGCATGATGCTTTTGTTGATGGTGTGGAAACAAGTGTAACCGAATCTATGCATGTGCCATCTAGAGATGACTTGAGAAGAGGAGGTCGTGTTGAGAACAACCATGTGGCCGTGGAGAGATGGATCCGTGATGAAGGGAATCGAACTAGAACCCCAAGCATGAGAGGAGAATACCAAGGGGTGAGGTATGAGATTCCAAGGCATGAGAATGAACATGAGGCCGAGTATGAGCATGAAGGAGAGAGGCCTTTGGGCCATGATAACCGGTATGAGAGAAGACACCATGACCGTGAGAGAGATGGAGGACATCATGGTAGAAGAAATGGTGATGGTTACCACTATGATGAGAGAGTTGGAAACCGGGCTTATGGCCGGGGACCTAAGAGACCAAAGGTGGACTTCCCTAAGTTCAATGGGAGGGGAGTGGTTGGATAAGGTGGATCATTATTTCCGTGTGTATGATGTTCCAAGAAGAGAAAGAGTGTCTACAACATGTTTTTATCTTGAAGGAAGAGCAAGTAAGTGGTGGTGTTGGCTTCGGGATCAATATGATAAAGAGAGGGAGCACCTAGGATGGACGGCCTTTGAGAAAGAATTTTTTATGCAATTTGGGCCTTCACCAATTTTCAACCATTATGGGCAATTGGCAAAGTTGAAACAAGAGGGAAAAGTACACCACTTCATTGATGAGTTTCAGCAACTCCAAACCTTGGTTAGGGGTTGATCTGAAGAGGCACTAATTGGTACTTTTGTAGATGGGTTGAAACCTTAGCTTACCAAGGAGATAAAGTTGAAGCTGTTACGAAAAATGATGACAATGAAGTGAAAAATGTATGAAAATGGGAGAGAAAACAATCACACACAACACAAGATTTACGTAGTTCGGCAAATTGCCTACGTCCACGGGAGTTGCAAAGGATTTATATATATGAGAGATCACAATACAATGGAGGAAGAGAAATATTGTTCTTCACCGAATTCTGGAGGCACACACACTGCCAAATGAGTATAAATGGCCTATTTATACTCTTCACGGCGGAAACCCTAATTCTGGCAGAAAAATAGAACATTCACTCGAGCGGCGTATCGAGCGCGCGTCGAGCAAACTTCTCTTCCGCATTCGCTCGAGCGAACTGTCGAGCGCACGTCGAGCGTTCGACTCTGCCTGATTTCGCTCGATCTTCGCTCGAGCGCACGTCGAGTGTTCGACTCTGCCTGATTTCGCTCGAGCGGCCAATGCCTTCGCTCGAGCGAACTTTCCTTCCTTGAGACATCACTCGAGCTCACTGTCGAGCGGCCTTCGAGCGTTCGAATCTGCCTGGCTTCGCTCGAGCGGCGGCCTTTTGAAGTGAAGAAGTTATGAGAATGACAGAGATACTAGAGGAGAGCACTCACATTGAAAACCGTCATTCTAAGGACGTGGGGAGCAAAGTTTCCAAACATTTGCAAACCAAAGTTCCTTGGAAAGGCAAGGAGGGAGAAGCGAGTGTATCAAAACCAAAGCTATATGAAGTGAAGAAGTTGTCTAGAGAAGAAGTCCAAGAGAGAATAAAGAAGGGTCTTTGCTACAAATGTGGTGACAAATGGAGCAAAGAGCAAAGTGTAGGGCCGGGCAAGCATATGTGTTGCTTGAGGATGAAAATAATGAAGTAGAAGATAAGAGACGTGTTGAGACAACTAGTGAAGAGTCGGAGCAAGAGGGGGCCGAATCTAGTGAATCACTAGAGGAGGCCGAATTGTCCTTGAATGCCATTTTGGGTATACCTAGACCCACATCAATGAGAGTTATGGCATGGGTAGGAAAATTTGAGGTGACTCTATTGGTGGATAGTGGATCCACTCATAACTTTATCAACTCCAATATCGTCACCAAGATTGGGTTGAGGCCGTGTGCCATAGAGCCATTTGAGGTGAAAGTTGCAAATGGGGACAAGTTGAAATGTGAAGAAATTGTTAAGTGAAGATGAACATACAAGGCGTCAGGATTGTAGCCGATCTTCATATCTTGGCACTTGGAGGTCTTGATATTGTATTAGGCAACGCTTGGCTTAGAAGCGTCGGGAAAGTGACAAATGATTATGGGAAAATGACTATGGAATTCAAGATTGGGTCAAAGAAAAAAGTGAGGACAGCGTTGACACCCAAGGAGATCAAGTCTTGTGAGGCTATTATGTTTGAGAAGTTGTGCAAGGGTGGAGCCTATTGCTTTGCCATTATGGTGGCCAATGAAGACTACTTGTATAGCATGGAAAAGAGTGAAAAAGAAGGCAACAAAGTGAATTAGAGGGGCTGCCCGTGGAAGTAATAGAAGTTTTGGAAGAGCGCCACTTCTTCATTAAGGCTTCCAAATGCGCCTTTATGGAGAAGGAAATTGAGTACCTTGGTCACTTCATCAGGGGAGGGGGTGAAGGTGGATCAAAGGAAGATTGAGGCCATGGTTGATTGGCCACTACCACATGATATTTCGGCCTTGAGGGGTTTCTTGGGATTGACCGGTTATTATAGGCGGCTTGTGAAACCTATGGGCTTATTGCTAAACCACTTACATGCTTGTTGAAGAAGGATAATTTTGCATGGACCCAATAGGCAATGAAGGCCTTTGATGAGTTGAAGAGGGCTATGACAACCACTCACGTGCTAGCACTACCTAACTTTGAGAAGCCTTTTGAGGTTTACACCGATGCTAGTGGTGAAGGGATAGGGGCTGTTTTGGTTTAAAAAAAAAAGACCAATAGCCTTTATTTCTAAAGCACTTTGACCTATGAAGAAAGCTTGGAGTACCTATGCTAGGGAGATACTAGCGGTTGTGCATGCCGTGAAGGTGTAGAGACCTTATTTGTTGGGGAGAAAGTTCACTATTGTTACAGATCAACAAGCATTGAGGCATTTGCTTAAGCAAAAGATAGTGACACCCGAGCAACAAAAGTTCTTGGTGAAGATGAACGGTTTTGAATATGATATCATCTACCAACCGGGAAAAGAGAATAAAGTGGTGGACGCCTTGAGTAAGTGTGAGGGGAGTTTGTTACTAGAGGTAGATCATGGAGATGATGAGAGGGTGTCGAGGGTTCCACAGTTGATCCTTAACGGCAAGGATGTGCTTGAAGGGACGGGGAATGTCACAACCCTCAGGAGAATTGCTAGGGACCACACCTCGACACGACTCATGGAGAGTCAGGACAGTCACATGGCTAGCCAGCTTGCATGCCTTGGCTCAAACCATGGTACGTAGCAAGCGATCGTGGAGGCTACTGACAGCGCACAGACCATGCGCGCAGGCTTGCATGTGCCCTTGAGCGTGCATCTGCGCGCATGCATGAGTGCCCCCGCACCACTTACCAAGGCTAGTGGCATGCCCCCAAAGGCACGCCATCTAGCACATGGCACTAGCCCGTGCCTTGCAGGCAAGGCTAGTTGCGTGCCCCTACAGGCACGCCATCCAGCACACGGCTCCAGCCTGTGCCTTACAGGCGAGGCTAGTGGCATGCCCACCAGGTATGCCAACCAGCGCACGGCTCCAGCCAGTGCCTTAGGGTCCCATAGCCCAAATCGTCAGCTTGGGCCATGCATGCTCATCACCCAGGCCACCAGCCCTAGCCATGCAGGACCACCGCCCAAGCCACTTAATTGGGCACCACAACAGCAGCACGGCATCACCCTGTGCCCACCATTAGGCCTAGGTTTGGCACCATGCCATGCCCATCATTAGCAGGCCAGGCACAGTGCCATGTCGTGCCCACCACCAGACCAACGCGTGGCACCATGCCACGCCATGCAGTGAGCCGCAGACCAAACCATGACTAGCCTAGCCGTGAACCATGCACCACCTTAGCCCACCATGGGCCATGCATGCCACGGCCACCATGGCTAAATTATCATTTTTATTATTTTATTTATTTTATTAAAAGACTTTATTAATTATTCTTTCATTTGTTTATTTATTTTATTTTATTTTGCCTAGGGACCTTTTGGGGGTTTCCACTTTGTAAACTCTATAAATAAGACCTTTAGACATTTTGTGAGGATCTTTTGGCATCTTTTGGCATTTTGACTATAGAGTGGCCGGCCATAGAGGCTTGGAATTGTGATTTTCGATGCACATGCACCTGGGCTCTTTTGGGGTGCAATTCGTGAATCCCCAAGGAGAGGATCTTCACTGTGCAATTCGTGAATCAGTGTTGGTTCATTCTATCTTTAATATATTGAAGTTTCCTTTCAATTTATTGTGCAATTCATGAATCAAGAATTGTTTGGTTCCTTTGTTATTTTCATTTTCTCTTATTTGGTGTTCTTGTGGATTTTGTTGATTGAATTGGAGTGTGGAGGCTGAATCTCCCATTGAGGAATTCGGATTTGAGGTGTTTTGTGCTAGATATATTGTTTGCATGTGATCCCTCACATGTGCATGAGATCTCATCAAGTTATTTGAAGAATCCCATCTCCCACATTTCAATTTCGGCCAACCCTTTATTTTGTTTTTCCATCACCTTCAATTGCCTCAAATCATAAAACCCTAGCTTCCCATCAAGCCATACACGCCCCCATCAATTCCCGTAGCCAAGAAAGACCCAAAAACCCTAGATCTCATAACCCACCATTCGGCCATAGCCTCCTTGGCTTGGCCGAAACCCTTGATCCTAAAAAGTCTCACTTCCAATCTTCCCTCTATCATTTGATTGGTCAATTTTTTATATTGGCTCACTCAAATATCATCTTCCCACCAAAACACATCTCCCATAGCCATCCCACTCATTTTCGACCAACCCTAGCCTTCCTAGATCTCTAGATCTCAAATCCTATTTTTTAGAAATTTCACAATTCCTTTAGGATCTCACAAGCTACCTTTTCCCCAGCCAACACTTCCCTTCCCCTAGCCTTGGCCGAACCCCTCATCAAAACTAGCCCCACTCACTCACTTCTAAAACCTAGTCAAGACCACCTGTCATACAACCATAGCACACAAGTGGCGCCTAGCACACCAAGGGTCACTAGCCGTGCCCCACCATCACTCAAACCTTGATCACCTAGCCCAAACATCATCCATACTTCCCACCATTGAACCCAAGCTCCCATTGGGATACATGTCATCTATACCAAGCAAAAGAGTCACATCGGTCACTAGAGGAGCAACAAGGCGAGGATCAAACCCTTAGTGTTTGGAGGCTTGACCGAGATCCCCAACAAGTTCTCTGCTGTCACGCGAGGTAGTTTTGGGACCAGCGGCTTCAACTCTTCAAGACCCAACTGTTCTCTTCTCTCCAGTTGTGGCATGTGGCCTGCACACGCTGCCACTTCCAGTGCCGATCCCTTGCTGGCGATTCGGCATAGCGTTCAGTTCTTACACTATGTTTTCATTTTCCCTAGCTAAAGATCAAGTAAAAGTAGATGTGATAGTTCCTTCCAGCCAGTCCAATCCTACACATTGTAGCACATCCCTTTGTATTGCAGCTTTCAGCAGCAGTTTTATAGTTTGTTTATCAAACTATTTTAAAACCGTCACCAAACGGTCTCCCCTTATGGGAATTGGGTGGGAGCTAAGTTTTTTGTTCTGTTCACCTACTTTATTTTTTCTTTTTCTGTGTTAGAATGTGTGCTAGTTTTGGGAAGACTATAAGGAACTCTAATCCCATCGAACTTACATCTTATATCCGTTAGTTTATCTATAAATATCTAATTGTTGAGGATTAAAAAAAAAACACATATCGCATTCAGATTCATCCTGCATTCATCAAATTTCTGCAATTAGTAGCGTCATGTGGTACTACGTTGGCTGTCAATAGCTAGGAAGTGTGGGGACAAGAAGAGATTAGATTTGTGTGGCTTGACTTGTATTATGAATTAATGGGAAAGATTCTTTCATGCAGAGAGGATAATTTTCTATTTTTATCTATATTATATCTTCATTTGGGTGAGAATGTAATAATAAATTAGATATTACTAGGTGTCACACCAGCAATTCTCCAATCCTAAAACTAATTAATCGCAACCCTCATTTGTATTTTTGAATAAACAGAAAAATAACCATTATTATTAAAAATATAGATATTGCGGCAATAAATTGGATTTTACATCATAATTTGATATTCCATTCATCATGAGTTATTTGAAAAGAGTAATTATATAAACAATCGTGAAGTATGTAAATACTGCATAATCGTTTTGAAAAATTAAGAGTATGTCTATTATTAAAAAAATTAATTTTTTTTATGTAAATTTCATATTTTTTTCACTTTTTTTAAAATGATTATATAGAATATATATTGATGGATATCTATAGCAACTGTATCTGTATTTGAAATATGAAGCAAATTTAATTAATGCAATGCCTTTTTCTTTAAACTGCATGGACATCCAGTAAACTTGTAGATTATCGTGCTTAATTCACACATACACACATAAATATCGCATTCACATTCATCGACCGTTCATCAATTTTCTGCAATTGGCCGGTAGTGTCACGTGGTACTACGTTGGCAGTCAACAGGAAGTGTGGGGACCATTTCTGTCCCTTTCAAAAATAGGATTAAAAAAAAAAAAAAAAACTCGTGTGACTTGACTTGTATATTATATTCTGAATTAATGGGAAAGATACCTGAGTAGGAAAGCCTAATTTTCTAATTTTATTTATATATCTTCACTTGTAGTAGTTTACATTTGAACATATTAAGTTTATATTATATCCGTTAGTTTATCTATAAATATCTGATTGTTGAGGATTAAAAAAAAAAAAACACATATATCGCATTCAGATTCATCCAGCATTCATCAATTTTCTGCAATTAGTAGCGTCATGTGGTACTACGTTGGCAGTCAATGGCTAGGAAGTGTGGGGACAGGAAGAGATTAGATTTGTGTGGCTTGACTTGTATTCTGAATTAATGGGAAAGATTCTTCCATGCAGAGAGGATAATATTCTATTTTTATCTATATTATATCTTCATTTGGGTGAGAATGTAATAATAAATTAGATATTACTAGGTGTCACACCAGCAATTCTCCAATCCTAAAACTAATTAATCGCAACCCTCATTTGTATTTTTGAATAAACAGAAAAATAACCATTATTATTAAAAATATAGATATTATGACAATAAATTAGATTTTACATCATTAATTGATTCATTCATCATGAGTTAATAAAAAATAATAATTCTACATATAATCGTGAAGTGTGTAAATTTTATATAATTATTTTGAAAAAAAAATAGGTCTATTATTAAATAATTAATATTTTTCATATGAATCTCATATTATATTTACTTTTTTCTAAACGATTACGCCGTGTATTGATGGATATCTACGTTTTTATTGATATCTATAGCAACTGATATCTGTATTTGAAATATGAAGCAAAACTAATTACTGCAATGCCTTTTTCTTTAAACCGCATGGACATCCAGTAAACTTGTAGATTATTGTGCTTAATTCACACATACACACATGTTGCGCCTGAAACATGCCCGAAAATCACACAAAACAATATTTAAGTGGTTCAGCAAATTGCCTACGTCCACTGGAGCCTCTTTTACTGAGTTTGTAAGAAATTTACAAAACTCTCTCAACTCTCTCACGTACCCTCTCTTTTCTCTCTGTTTTTCCCCTCACTTGCTTCTCTCTTGATGCCCACTACATTTTACACAAGAGGAGCTCTCCTTTTATAGGAGAGGAAACCCTACTGTGGGTAATTCGGTGCAACAATTTATGGTCATAAATTGCTGCAGAAATCTGGCACCTGATGCACCAAACGGTGCCTAATAAAACAAACTAAGAAACGGTGGAGAGCTCCAGAGTCATACTTGGGTGGTTTCAACAACACACATTTATATCGCATTCACATTCATCGACCATTCATCAATTTTCTGCAATTGGCCGGTAGTGTCACGTGGTACCACGTTGGCCGTCAATAGGAAGTGTGGGGACCATTTCTGTCCCTCTCAAAAATAGGATAAAAAAAAATAGATGTGTGGTTGACTTGGATATATTCTGAATTAATGGGAAAGATTCTTGAGTAGGAAAGCTTAATATTCTAATTTTAACTTCTTTCGTAGTACCCTACCTTCAGGAGAATTCGAATCCCTGCCGCCTCTTGAAAGAGAGATGTACTAGACGATGGGGGCATACTTGCCCTATCATCATCGTACTATATTCATTGTATGAACAGTTTTTTAAAATTGTCACTTTCCTGTCTCTATCTAGTACTCCACCAGCCAAGCCCAGTGAACCAGTCGATCCAACATTCTAATTTTATTTATATATCTTCATTTGTAGTACTTTACGTTTGAACATATTACTTTATATTATATAAAATATAGTTAAATTAGTTGGAACTTAACTAGTACTTTAATAAGATTCAAGTGTTGCTTTAGTGACAATCGATATCCAGCTTCCGTCACGTGCTACGTAGTTATACGTTGGCAGTTTATAGGAAGCTGTGTTGGCAACCATTTTTGTCCCTTTCAAAATTAGAAAAAAAAAAGGATTAGATTTGTGTGGCTTGGCTTGTATTCTGAATTAATGGGACAGATTTTTTCATGCAAAAAGATATATAATTCTAATTTTATTTATATATCTTCATTTGTTGGGTGAGAATCATGTCGCAATAAAGATATTACTAGGTGTCAAACCAGCATTTCTCCAATCCTAAAACCAAGTCATTGCAACCTTGATCAATTTTATTTTTGAATAAATAGAAAAATATGCATTATTATTAAAAATATAGATATTGTCATTGTGAAAAATGATAACTTTATAATTATTTTACAACTCTACATGAAATGGGGAGTAATTTTATAATATTATCATTTATTTTTAATGATGTAGCATGATTTTATTAATTATTTGAAAATGATGATCAGTTGTAAAAATAGTTGTAAATCGGATTTTAGTTCATAATTTGATCCATTACATGATGATGAGTTGTTTGAAAATACTACATTTTACATAAATTATAATGACTTAGTCTATTTTTAAATTATAAAATTTATTTTTTAAATTAAATTATGCCTGAAGCATATAATTATTAGGTGTGGTTGACTGTGTGCCTTGAAGAAGGAGTGATACACAACCCAATTTTGTTATATATAGGAGTTCATGCCAGGCGTTTGATTGCACTACTCGAAAACCAATAGACATAGGAGAGAGAATTAAGGGGAAAGAAAAAAAAAACTTTCACATTGCTTCTGAGTTGAGACAATATGGCCCGTAACGAACATCCTGAATCTGATTCTGGTACTAAGAGTTGGAAAATCTTCCTCAAAAACTTTATTATTCCAACCTCCCTGCCATGGCGCGGGGATGAAAGCAATACGGGGCCGACAAATGACGCTAATACCCGAAATGTTATCTTGGTGGCGGCTGCTTTGATTGCTGCAGTGACCTTTCAAGCTGGAGTCACTCCTCCTGGTGGAGTTTGGCAAGACGATAACAAAGCAGGACGCGTCCCGGGAAGATCTATATTCTCTTCTCGAAGGGTACCCTATTATTTTTTCTTGATATGTAATACCCTGGCCTTTTCCTCCTCAACCTTTCTCTTACTATCCCTTACTTTTGGGTACCCTTTCTTCTTGGAAGTTTTAGTTGCCACTTTTGCAATGGCTGGGACTTACGCAGCTGCCATTTTCTGCGTTACACCTTATGAACCCAGGGGGTTTCGTCTCATCTCTATGGTTGCAGCTGTGCCTTACATTCTAAGGGGGCTAGTCTATTACTTCTCCCTCGGGGCCAAGATCAAGGCCAAGGTCAAGGCCAAGGGGGGGCAAGGAGGGGCGTAGGACCCCCAAGGCTCTGAACAAAAGAAAATGATCATACATATGTGATGCAGCACGCAAGACGCCAGGAACAGGCCAGATAAATTAGCAATGAAGTGCGGATAGATCATTGTAGCAACTTTCCAATAATGCTCGATTCTTCATCTTGCAGATTTTATTTCCATTTGAGAAAAAGTTTCCTTGGTTTGTTATTTTTGTCAATAAATTTCCATTTGAAGAAGTTTCCTTTGCTGTTCTAGTCTCCCTCATAACAGAGCCCAGTATTGTAATACGGTAATCAATTTCTTTGGAAATAGAGATTAGAGTGGCTTTTGTCCAATTCCGTTGGATTTCTTTATCGGTGGGAAACACGGATTTCCTACTAGAATTTTCGTACTCTTCTGCTACACCAATATGTATATGTTATAATCTTGTCTAATTTGTATATTTCCCTTAGGTTTTTTTACTTTTATTCTTGTCCACAATTCATAGCTGGCTTGCCAATGCTTTTAAATGATCAATTTTAAGGGGTCATGCCTTGCAATTTGTCAATAATTTTTTAATAGATTTTTCTTTTATATATATATATATATATCATCAAATTAGAATTTGGTATCATTTAAAATTTTTTGGAAACTACATTTTATTTCCTTGTTTTATTTTAAGAAAATAAATTAGAATATGATATTCAAAATAGATTATTTTTTCTTTTAGAGTTTGTAATTATCTCGGAGAAACATATTTTAAAAAACAAAAACTTCATGTCCACTGGATAGCTAGCTACACGTACATTATGCAATTGCATCACTTAAAGAATTTTAAACATATGACATTACTGCTATACATTATTTAGCAAAATACAAAATGTAGTTTATGGTTTACATATATTCCCCCCTTTTTATAATTCATATATTGATTCTTTCCATAGTACAACTTCTTCTCTTAATTGCAACATATGAAAAACTTGAGTGTAAAATTACTGGTATTCAATGTTCATGGAAGAATGCAATGCAAGTTTGAAATTTATTTTTTTATTTCTTATATTTTTTACTCGGGATTTTTTTTTAATTTTTGATCAATTTGTTTAAGGTGTTCCTAAAAATTTTCAATTCAACTATTTATTAGAATAAATAGTTGATTGTTGTGGCCTTCACCAGTGCTGGTCACGGAGACTGCTGCATGCGCGCGAAAGCTCTCACAGGATCTTCTTCCTTGATTAATGTCAACTCTTACTTCCCCGATTAAGATAGCTTTAAGAAGCTCGATGCTTAAGTATTGGTTAACAAAAAAAAAAGAAAAAACACAACTCAAACTGACCATCAGCAAGAACTGGTAAAAAAAATATAAAAAGGTTCATAAGATGCCACAGTGATTCCTTCCATCTAACCTAGTATCAACAATATTGACGCAAGTCAAATCTTTTGAGGGAGAGCCGTGGTAATTGCATGTGTGCGCTTCACGCATCCTTCTCCTTTTTTAATTTTTGAATTATTCGTTTGTAAGTGACTGGTTCACTGATCAATTGTGAACACCCGGCCGGCCAGTACATTTGGCATATATATAGCCCGATACAGAGATAGGCACGTATGACCAAAGCCCCTTTTTGTTTTGAGCAGGTATCTTTAATTGGTTAAAGAGAGTTTGACTTTCCTACCTTCCTCTTTTTCTTTTTCTTTTTCTTTTTTGTCTTCTTCTTCTAAGTAAGCGAGTAAACTTCATTAAAAAAAGTAGAAAATATGATATATGAAAAGGAGGTGGGGTTTCCCAACGAACACCCCAAAACAATAATAACAGTATAAAGATGTGGATAAAAAAAAAACGAGTTTTAGCGACCAATTTCTTGGTCTTCACCCAAATCCTACCAAGAGGACGCCGTCTTAAAAGATGGTAATAAGACATTCACAAAAAGTTGCCAACAACTCCATTAGAAATGGTGTGAGTGGCGGGTGCACTGTTGTTATTTATTATGAGGTGATTTTAGGAAAGATCCGCAATCCTATCTTTGGAATTATCGGTTAGGGAAAGCAAAAATATAGCATAAAGCACGACATTGGGTGGACTGATCTGCAACCAGTGATCATCTACGTTCTTGTGCACTTGTGATGGCGCAAGGCAAACACATGCCGGTGGGAAGGAGGTGGAGTAGCCCAAATCTAGAAGATCTCAACGAGACGAACCTGCTGGTATGGAGTGTATAGCCGTTAGAGGCATCAGAGCATGGCGGCGTGTGAAGACCACGCATGGAAACAAGCTGCGCATGAGGACAACGTATCTTCTTCTTCTACTCATGTGCCAACTTATTTATATAGTCGCCAGCTTCGAAATTGATATCATCATTGTAGATTGACCCTATATCTGCGTAGCCAGTCAATCAAAAACACTAGTTATTAGTATCACTGCATTATTTGCATAGTCTTAAAGATTTTAATTTTGGATGATTAAGGTAATGAATTACGTTGGTTGACACACAATTGACCTATTTATTAATTAGATCAACATGGTTTGACATGAACCTGGCTAATTTCCATATAATTCAGACAAACTTTAAGAAGAAAATAGGGTGAGTAGGAAAGCCTTTAGACTTCTTTCCTCATCCCTTCCCACCATGTTCAATTCACCCACCTCTTGTTTGGTTGTTAACGCTTTTCCGTAATCCATTTTTTTTTTCTCATTTGGCTAGATTTTGGTGCTCAGATTTATGCGTGTTGGCTTTTCTCCCACCACCGTAGGGAAATTGGTGGCCCCCTTTTCGTAATGCTCTCTTCTTCTTTTTTCTTCTTCTTCTTCTTTTTTTTTTTAACCTTTTTCCACTCATTTTCAAATTATTTAATTGTTTTCACATTTTAAACTCTAATTAAAGTTTTATTACATAATATTTTAAAAAACAATTCCTAACATGCCATGGCAGGTTTTGATTTGTTAACCCCTACCAACTCTTTTTTTTTTTTTTTTTTTTTTTCAAAATGGAGGAAATCTTATTGCAAGACTCTCACTAAGGCGGAAGAATTACCATTTATGCCAAAATAGTAAGCAAAGAATTATAAGCGTAAATAAGTAAGTTTCCAACAATCAGTGCGCAAAAGTCCTCGAAAGTCCCGAATCCAATTTCTAATCTAGAAAATACCCAATTATTATTATTGGCACCCTCCTTGGCTAGGAAGTCTGCTATCATATTTCATTCTCTGTAAATATGACATATATTACAAATAATAGAGCGAAATGGGGCGTTAATTTCTTCCCAAAAATCCCACATATATAAAAAATTGTACACACTAGTTAGGAGCCATCCCACCACCACAAAAGAGTCTGATTCCACCATGAGATCTTTGATTCCCAGTTGTTGAGCAAGTCTAAGGTTGGGTTTGGGTATTGAGAAGTGTTGAGGTATGTTGTGAATAGTAGTAAAAAAATAGATGAAAAATAATAATATAATATTAAATAGTAGTAAAAAGTAATAAATAGTAATAAAAAGTAGATAAAAAGTAATAATAAAATAATGAATAGTAGTTGAATATGTTAAGAATTATTGGGTAGTAAGTAACGCATTTCCTACCGCAACAGTTTTAGAAGACACCCCATAATGCTGCGCAAAACCAGCTAGAGCACGCCAGCTGAATCCAAAATACCAGGATTCTTAATTGAGCTACCATCTATATTAAGTTTGAAAGAACCCCTTCTTGGTTTTGACCAAGCCACTACCTTTGGAGTTGTAACAATCGGTGCTAGAGGATAATTTAACTCCTGGAATATCTTCAATTCTTTAGACTGTAATCTCTTGAACTTCCAGATCTTGCAAAAAATATCCATGAAAGCACCCTTGACCCGCATAACCGTACCACACCAATTTGATACTATATCTTCCATTCTTGCATCACACCGTGCTCTCCATAATACCTAGGTGATCAAAATAGGTAATAAACCACGACATAAATTACCAGCTTGAGAAGAAAATTACGCACGAAACCACCAGAGGTTGAGAAAACCTTGCCATGAACGAACTTGAGGTAAACGAATTCCCATATGGCAGCAACTAGTATAAAACTAGTAGTTAATTGCAAAATTTTAAAATATCAAGTATAAATGTTGAGAGTACTAAAAACTGAGATGGCCTTTTGCAAACTAGGGAAAACCGAAACACCGAGTTTGCAATTAACCCTTAAATTAATATATAACCATTTGCGAAGAAAATAAAAGATATTGGGCTGAGGGTTGTCCTTGTAATATTCTTTGGATGTATATGGTGATTTCGAGTAATGATTTTAAGTCTAAATTATTTGATATCGAAGAATACATGATAATTTCCAAAATTTTAGCTCATTTTTTATCCGATAATAGCCTCTCTTTTTTTAAATCATCTTACCATTTGGTACTAGGATCTAAATTAAGAAACATGAGAAACGTAACCAAAGTTCATTGGACAACTACGTACTCATTCAGAGCACCATAAAATTAGGTAAAACACATTCAGATGTCTTATAAACANACTACGTACTCATTCAGAGCACCATAAAATTAGGTAAAACACATTCAGATGTCTTATAAACAGAAACTGATGTGTAAAAAGAAGGGGCTAATTCCATTCCTAGCATCTCACAGTTTGGCCTTAGAACAGATTAGGTGCACACTTTTTATTTATTTATTTTTTATTTTTATCAGTACAATAGATCAGGTTCACACTTAATTTAATTAAGACTTCAGCCAAAACATTAAAAATTTGATTGACAATTATTGAGACAACAGAATCCTCACACCAGAAGACGCAGCAGCAGGGCGCACCACCAGCCTCGAAGCCTCTAGAAGCCTCTAGAAGAAACTTCTCCAAGCAAGATTGACAGTGTGACATCTGCCAAAGCTCCAAAATATTCTTGCATAACTAACTGAGTCCATAAGAGCTGTAGGATTGATCTTTGTAATTTGATTTGGTCTCACTGAAATGTCTATATATGTGCTGTAAAACTGCTGAACAGTGTAAGAAAGAATCACACAGGAAAGAATGAGAAATTGATTCCATTTGAGCCTTGTGTCGAGCACCTAGAGTGTGCTCTCTGTTTTCTTTATTTTCTTTGTGTGTTTAACCATCAAGAAATACACACAGGGTCCGATGAATCGACAATGATAGCATCATACTTCCCCTTGGGTACACCGAAGAAAATCAACAGCTGTCAGGGTAACAAACTAGGATCAACTAGAGGCATACAGCCTTATACTTAGCAATTCAAAAGAAACCAAGTGAAAAGGAAACAAACCAATGACACTATTTTAAGCATACCATCAGCAATATAAAGGTGGACAGGAGGGTCCTCAAATCCAACAGCCAACTCAGGAAAAGACCTTTTAGAGACCTAAAAATAAAGAAAACAACCCAATGAGTTGAT
>QGSO01001044.1:0-11532 GCA_011037825.1 Carya cathayensis
GTGGAGTACGTATTATATTTATGTTATGTTACTTATAATGCGTGGGGCCACAACAACTGTGGAGTACGTATTATATTTATGTTATCTTATAATGCGTGGGGCCACAACAACTGTGGAGTACGTATTATATTTATGTTATGTTACTTATAATGCGTGGGGCCACAACAACTGTGGAGTACGTATTATATTTATGTTATGTTACTTATAATGCGTGGGGCCACAACAACTGTGGAGTACGTATTATATTTATGTTACTTATAATGCGTGGGGCCACAACAACTGTGGAGTACGTATTATATTTTATGTTACATGAAGTATGGGGCCACAACAACTGTGGAGCATACACTACATGAGACACAGCAATTGTGACATGTAGAATACGTGGGGCCACAACAACTGTGGAGTACGTATTATATTTTATGTTATGTGAATTCATGGGGCCACAACAACTGTGGAGCATGAAGTATGGGGCCACAACAACTGTGGAGCATACACTACATGAGACACAGCAATTGTGACATGTAGAATACGTGGGGCCACAACAACTGTGGAGTACGTATTATGTTTTATGTTACTTGAATACGTGGGGCCACAACAACTGTGGAGTACGTATTAATGCACGTTATTAATCAAGACAATTAAATAAGATTCCAAGTTTATGTTAAGTCAAGTTTCAGATCAAGTTCATGTTATGTTATGCTCACGTACATGTTATGTTCATGTTCATGTTATGTTCCAAGTTCATGTTCACATCATGTTATGTTCACGTTTATGATACGTTCAAGCTCACGTTCATGTTATGTTATGTTCATGTCCATGTTATGTTTCACGTTCATGTTATGTTGATTGTTCATGTTATGTTTTAAGCTTAAGTTCATGCCATGTTAAGTCAAGTTCAGTTCACGCTTAAGTTCTGGTTAAGTCATGCTATATGTCAAGTTATACTATGTTTATGTATGACTATAATTATGCATTTATGCTTTTACTGCCATGCATGCATTTTTAACCTGTGTATAGTTTTATGTTAACTTACTGAGATTTGTAATCAAATCTCACTGTGGTAGTCCCAACTACCATTCCCCCCGAATGGTAGATCTTGTTACAGGACCCAAAGGAGAATTGGAATCTGACCAACTGAATACGGTCGACTAGGCCACGGTGCGATGTTGATGATGGTATAGTATTTAACTTAGGTTAATACTTGTACTTTTGGAGTTGTATCTCAAGTATTCTTTTGATCACAACCATTTTAGACTAGTGTGGTGATCACGGCTTTTTAGTATGCCTTTATGTATGAATTATGTTTCAAGTATTTGGGATATATTTAGTTGGTGCATAGTATTGCTAAAGAAAAAGATTATCCGCTGCGAATATTGCATAATGTAGATGCATGTTAGGAACATTGCATCTTATATGTCATGAACGGGGGCAGGTAACCTTGTGTTGCATGTCTCGACGCTTCAAATGTCCGTTCAATCCCAAGCGGAATTTGGGGACGTCACAAATACTGTGTTTCTGTAAACTGTCCATAGTTAGAATCTTCTCTAATGATATTGTCCATACAAAGAAAGTATCTTTTCAAGTCGCCTTACTATTCCAAATGTTCCTCCAAGGGAAGTGGTTATGTTCCTGAATAGTGATGGCCCTATGAAATGAACGGATTGAGAATTTCCCTATTTTTGGAGAGATCTCATGCGATCTTTATCTCTTGATCTCTTAATTTGATAGAGTACAAAGAATTGAGGAATTCTGGAATTGATTGTGTAAAGGATGTTGAAATGACCGAATCGATTACAAAATGATGCTTTGATACTAATATTATAGATAATCGCTTCCCTTTGTTCATATTAGTATAAAGCAAGTACATTTTATCATTTTGGCTTTAATGCATGGTACTATTGTATTACCAAAGAAACTATTTCTAGCCTCTCGTTTTTGCCTTTGTTCAAATGGCGCGCGGTTTGAACTCAGTTTTTGTTAAAATGACATCCACACAACAATTAATTATAGACAAATTTTCTGAGTTGGAAGTTGGAACTTGAAACACATAATAAGAGAATATGTTGCATAAGGAGAGCCGAACACGCGCATTGCTCGGGTCAGCTTCTCTTAACTTTTATATAAAATCATATCGTCAAGTCTTCAAACATGTTTTTTCAAACAACACAACCTAGTTTTAATTTTAAAGTTTTGTTACATACAAATAAAGTTGCGTACTAATTTGCGTACCAATACTGATTATTTCATATTTAAAATTTAAATTAGTACTATTTTTAATAAAATCTACTTTTTGACCAATCACATTAGATTGATGCACATATTAGTCCACAGTTGTACTTGCAACTAGATTTTTTCTTAATTTTAAAAAATATTGTCAATAAATAAAAATACTTGTATAATTTTCAAATAATAATAATTTTAATTTGTGATCTTATGTCATATTATGTCATTTTTACTTCAAAAACACTCTTATATTGTTTTCAAATAAATATAATATATTTGAAAGTGTTTTAGATATATGGTTATTAAGTGGTAATAACTTTTTAATAATATAATTTATTACTTAAACTCTACAACTATAAACTTTAATTTAAAAATTATATTACCTACTGCAATCTCAAACATATACTGACAATCTCATTTGAAATAAAATACAAGAAATGTTTTATAATTTTGTCTTAAAAAAATAGAGCAAATAGATACCAAGATTCGATCACCAATGCTAGGAGGAAAGAATTCGAAAGCACCAATCTTTGATTTTTCAAGTTTGAGTTATTTTCCCCATTTTTTGTGTTCAATGGTAACTTTTACTCTCTAATTATATTATCTTGCCCGTAAAAGAAAATCGATTTCTTTCTTCATTATTTTGGATGATATTCTTATAAGTAGGAGAGAGAGATGCTGGTCATAGTTATGAATGGAAAAGTGTCGTATAATTATTTTAAAAAAAGTGAATAAATATTTGACTCATATAAAAAAAAATTAATTTTTTAATTATGTAATTTATTCTTTTTTAAAATAACTACACGATATTTACATACTTCATAATTATACACTAAATTATCAATATATATATATATAAATATAAATATATCAGCATCTTGATTACTCGCTTGGGTCACAAATCACAATCTTTCTCCAAACGTAAAGAGAGCAGAAAAGCGAAGGGAAAAAAAGATGCAGCGTGAGTCGCACCTTGGGGGCAAAAATGTAATCTAAAGAGTAGGAGCTCTACAGCTCTATGATATTTGAAATCTGCAAACTACATGATTGATCAAAACGGCAAGTCTGTCACCCGCAACCGGTTTAGCAATTACAGCTACTTCTCACTTCAAAACTCCTTACCATTAAATCCTCCACTGCCTTGACCGTTTGCCAGTCAAACCTTGAGAAGAAGGAAGAGCTGGAAGGGAAGGCTCTCGTTGAAAGCTTCTTTGAATAAAGCTTATTCAATAAGCCTCTTACTTTCCGCTTTCTATACAATTAGGGTTTCCACGGCCTCAGGTTTCCTGAGCGATTTTTTAACAATTCAAGGTTAGGGATTTGTGCTTTCTCTTTGATTTGCCATAATCCGTTCACACATATTTCTACCTTTCTCAATCAGGGTAAGTTTTAAGGGGTTTTAATGGGTTCCTTGCGTAGGTCATGTTGAATGTAAGTATGCATATATATAGTGGTTATATGATCCATAAAGGTCGTGCATATTTCTGCGGATTGTTTACTACTATTTGGGCTCTACGGTTTTCTTGTTTATTCATGCTTCTTTTGTTTTCAAAGCAATCAATATATTCCTGAGAAAAACAATCTTTCAAGGCTTAAGAGAAGATTCATGTTTTTCGAACCTAACCATACAGGCATGGCAAGTTAGGTCTGAGTTGGCTGGCATTGGGAGGGTATGCAGAAGGATGATTTTCTTTTGATTTTTCTCCCATGTTTGCGTTTTGGTTAGGGCAAGGTTCTTTTGCTTAGTACAATATTGCTTTTGCGATATACGTTTATGTTCTGGCACTTTTTTGTGATAATTAAGGCCATAAATTAATTAAAGACTGTTTTTAGGATAAAATTTGGGTGGCTCTACAGCCACCGCTGGTAGCTCCTGCTACCGCTAGTTGATTTTTTGTGTATTTTATTTTTTGACTTCTTTTATAAATATTTTTTTAACACTTTTAAATATATATATTTTTTTTAAAAAATCACAACATTATTAAAAAACACTTAATCATTAAGGGGGGGGAAAAAAAAACCAGCAGTAGCCCCCTGCTGGAGCCTACCAGCGGGCTCCCCAGCATTTTCCTAAAAATTTTGAACTTTTGATTCATTTATTTCTTGAATCTTCATGTTCCTAAGGAGTGAGACACGTGGTTAGCAGTTGGATTGTGGGTTTCACTTCAAGCTCTGAATCTGAATTTGAATTTTCTAAGGCATGATATTTGATAATCGTCCCTATAAGATAACATTTTAACAATTTGTTCACTTTATTTATATACTTATTCTGATTTATCTTATAGATTTCTAGCAAGTTTTCTAGTGTCGAGACAATCTTTAATTTTCACTTCAAACTAATCTGGATTCAGAGTCGCTGGAAGCCTTCCCATATCGTATTGAGCTTTATTGAGTAGTTGCACGAAGGGGCACTGCAATTAGGATATCATATGGCTAGTGCTGATTGCAAGAGTGAGCTGGAATGGGTTGAGAGAGTGAGATCAGGGGGAGCTGTACCACTTCTTGAGCCTGATAACTGTCCGAATGGTTGGGCTTGCCCACCTGGAGACAAGTTCATGGTCAGAGGTCCGGATTACTTTTCAACAAGAGTGAAAATTCCTGCCGGTGAATATCTTCTAAAGCCTATTGGCTTTGATTGGATTAAAAGCTCAACAAAGATTGGGGAGGTCTTGAATCATCCAAACAGCCGAGTTAGAAAAGTTATTGAGGATGAGTTTCCTGATGGCGATAAGCCTTTTGTTTGGGCTTTCAATCTTCAAGTCCCAAGCAAGGATAATTATAGTGCAGTGGCATATTTTGCCACAACAGACCCTATTCCAGAGGGGTCTCTGATGGACTTGTTCTTGAAAGGTGATGATGGGTTCAGGAATTCCAGACTTAAGTTAATAGCCAACATTGTCAAGGGTCCTTGGATTGTGAGAAAAGCAGTTGGCGAGCAGGCTATATGCATAATTGGGCGTGCTCTTTCCTGTAAATACCATTTAGCAAATAATTTCATAGAAGTTGATGTGGATATTGGGTCCTCCATGGTTGCAAGTGCCATAGTTCATTTGGCGTTTGGTTACATCACAACACTTAGTGTCGACCTTGCATTTCTCATTGAAAGCCAAACACAATCAGAGCTCCCAGAAAGAATATTAGGTGCTGTAAGATTCTCCGAGCTGAACCCCACTTCTGCTCTGTCAATTGAACCATCATCTCATATAAATGCTGCCAATTTGCAGTCTTCTTTGCCGACACGATTATGGAAGTCAATTGGGCAGGGTTTTACCCATATTCTTAATCCTAGTGCACAAGAGAGTGATTCAACCGGCTCATTACATGTTAATGGGAGTGATGATCATGAAGGTGCTATCAAAGACGCAAAGAAATGGTAAGTATTAAATGATTAACACGTTGAGAAATTCTTCAGTTTTGACTATGGGGTGGTTATTATTTGGTCCCAATTCTTTGGAAAAGCACAACCCAATTTTGTGCCTGATTGTCATGCTATATTTCAGAAACTTGCCTTTTAAGAAATAAAGTTCATGTATGCATGTCTGATTTGCCTCTAAATTTAAAACTTCTTAATATGTATTTTTAGCATTCAATTCCTTCTGTTAATCTCGACTCTGTTCACTGATATCTCATGAATTCTTGCCAAATCTATTCTCAATGCGTGTGCCTTTTTGATTTATTTCCAGTGAAAAATACCCTTCCAGGCCAAATGATATTCCCCAATCTTGAATTTGTCCCAGTGCTTCCCTTAAAGTAGATGTGCACAATTCTTTTCATTCAGGTTTCTTGCCTTGGNCTGCACTAGCTGAACTCTTTTATTTATTTATAGGACAAGAAATTTAATAAATATGAATTGAAAATAGGCGTAGCCTAAGTACCCAAGATTCTGATTTGTGCTATGTCAGAGTCATTTATTTTGATGTGTGCATATATGATTTTTACTTCTTTTTATCAGGCTGCATGGAGAAACTACTACGTAAGGGGTTTGTAAATATTTGAAATAACTCCGAATCAAATTTAAAATTTTGGACCAATAAATTTAACTGGAAGGCTCCTCTCCCCCCCCAGTGCTTCCCTTAAAGTAGATGTGCACAATTCTTTTCATTCAGGTTTCTTGCCTTGGTCTTTTTTATGGAATTTGTGATAAAGATATATGGGCATTGCTTATCTAGATTCACTATCTGCAATGAAAGCATGGTTAATTTATCAGATTCTTGTGTAAGAATTAGAAAAGCTTCTCACTTTCCATTTCTAGGGGTGATTGACAGCACCAACAAAGCTATGGCCGTTCGCTTTTTGTTGGTGAAACTATAGGGAACTATGTCATATCTATCGTTGCTTTCGTTGGCACAATCTTGACTTTGCACTCATTAATGCAAATAAGCCATTCAAATGTTTTCCCTGTGTTTATCTTCTCTCTTTTACCTGTACATTCTGTGGATAATGACATGCAATTCATGTCGGCAGATCAATCGGGTGAAAGTGATTGCTGAGTCTGGATTTCCTTGGTAGTTTTCCAACTTTGTTGACCTGGTCTAGCGTTCACAGCGTCAACTGCTTGACTTGGCCATGCCTTCTCTCTCTCTCTCTCTCTCGTTTTTTAATTTCCATCTGTAGTAAGTTATATGACTAAAGGCAGGTCAGTGAGGCGTATTCTTCACGAGCAGGATTTTAGGTTTATTGGTTTTAGTAATTGCCTCTATTTTTTGTAATTATAATTATTGTTTTCTGTTCAAAGTTGAAAGTACATATGAAGAAGTGTAGTAGGTTTTTCTTTTGTGATGAACCATATAATGGGCAAAATGTATTGATTTATTAATCTGCCTTCAGAACTCTGGTTTGTTTACATCTTTTCACATTCAGTTAAGTCTATCTGCTTCTCTCTTGAAATAGAAGCTACAGAATTTGTTTAAGCTGCTGCTTACCGCTTTTTGACATTTTTTTAGTTACCATGTTCTGTTTTGACCATGTATAAAATATGAATTCAGATCGATGTTTATAATACTGTTCTTTTTATACAAGAAATTCTCATGCATGTATTTTTTCTAAACCAGCCAGCAAAAGGCTCAAAGAGAAATTGGTAGGTGAGCATTTTGGTCCAGAATACCACACTGAAATAAAAAGAACAGTTGTCATAAAATAAATAAAAATAAAAATAAAAAGAACCAAGTGTTCTTGGAGTCTTTAAATACAATTACCACAACTTGCTCCTAGCCAACCATGTTCTTGGATGGAAGAATTAAGAGTAGGGGTGTAACTGGTCTAGTTCAATATGGTTTTGTACAAATTTTGGAACTAAAGAAGTAAACACCGGTTTTATATTTTAAAGAACTGATTCCGAACTGGTTGCCTTCTTAAATTGGTATTTCAAATTTTATCGGTTTTGGTCTGGTTTGATCCGATTTTTTGGTTTTGATACTAACATACTAAGTTAACTATACTAATAGTAACATTAATACTATATATATATAGTTATAATGATATTAATACTAACATATTAAGTTAATTATACTATTATACATATATTATGTTATTACTCTTATAATATATTAATATATACTAAGACTATATATTATAATATTATAGTGTTAAGACAACATATATTATAATATATAGCAAATTAATAAATGCTATAACTTTTCTAATACCAATAAAATTTAACATTCAATAAAACAATAAAGCAATAAAACAACAATATAATATAATAGCCAATGACTCTAATACCATATAAATTATAAATATATTAGTAATAATTAGTAATAATAGGCAGTATAACCAAACGTATGCAGGATGTCAAGATTATGCAGGTGGTATATAACTGACCATATGCATGTATAAAGACAGAAATCATACATGATAAAATTGATTTCATTAAAAACATAATATTTACATGGAGATTAATTCTTAGAAGGACTGGAAGTAGAAGACATGAAAAAAAAGTTACAAGAAAGTATGTTGGACAAGAGAAGGAATGGCTTCAGATGAGAAATTTTGAATGCCTTTCTTTATTTACAGACTTCTATTTATAGAATCTAAAATAGTAACAAACAATGACTACCAATAATATGTTCCTTATCTTCTTGCGTTAACTAATAGTAGATAGAGTTCAAACATGTACAAAGTCCCTTGTCCTATTCTTGGTTGGCAATAATCAACAATAATCTTGAACATAGACAAAGTCTTTTGTCTTGTCTTGAATAGTAACTTCTTGTCTTGACTTTTGAATAATAATATGATAGGAACATTAAGACAATAATCTTGATAATGGACGAAATTGCTTATCTTTATCCTTTAAAAATATAATGCTTCTGACATCTTTAATCTATCATGTCGAATAATTGGAGGAAGAGCAATAATCTTTTGGAATCACATAATCTGATGGTCATAATTTACGAGTTCCAGTTCAAATGGATCCTAAGAGTCCATCAGATGTAATGGATGATAAGATGAGCTGTCCTGAAAATGAGAGGCCTGTTGAGCTGGTGATAATATAGGTTGTTGTAATAGAGATAATCTGGCTTGTTGCTATGTGGGTCCTCTTCATCATAATAGGACTTAAAGAAATTAGCTGGAAATTGCCTAAGCTAATTTCTTTAAGTTCTTTTTGCTGGTAATGGATGCCAATTGAGTATAAAATCTACTTCATTGGACTAGAACTTCAGGGGCTTTGGTGATTTTTGAAAACATGATCATAATTATATTTTTCTCACCATTTAACATAAATTTGGCAAGTTAAAAACATAATATTTTTTAGAGAGGGAGGAATAAGGTTTGAAGTATATTCCCACTTCATAATCCAATTTAATTTTGTTTTGAGGAAGAAGAGAAGAAGTAGTGAACAGTACATCAAGGAGGGTGGATAATTATTTTGTGAAGCAAAAATCTGAAAACTTTTTTGTAGAGGGATAGGAAGAAGAAGGGGGTTTAGGTCCTTAATGAACCTACTATAGTAGAAACCATTGTGGGAGTATATTAATTTCCTGTAATTTATCAAAATAGAGAAACTAGAAATGATGCAAATTTTTGTTTTGTTTAAGAAACATTTTTATCCATGTCTGCTGATAATCATAATAACCAAAATTAGATGGATCATAAGGTTGAGAAAATTTTCTTGTTAAATAGGAATTTTTTTCCCATTGTTCCAAGGTGATAACTTGTTTAATGGTGAATTTCTGAAAAGCAGTAATTAGAGATGAGGGTGGAGAAAGTTGAGTTTGGAGAGAATAAGGGATTTCAGAGAGGAATAATGGAATCCGTATCTACTAATATGAATTTATAAAAATTTAGAGTTTTCTTAATGTTTTGTGGAACATAATGCCAGTCTAGTAAGAGAGAGACATCAAGTAATTTTTTATGATCAGACAGGTGTTGGAATTCAAACTCAATAGGGAAGATTGGATGTCAGCGAGTCTTAATGAGAATAGGAGATGTAAAAGATTGAGATAATAGTGGAAGATTAATAATTTAAAAATGGGTAGAGGAAGAAGAAGAAACAACCTTAGAATATGTTAGTAATTTCTGAGAAGCTAATGGTGAAAATGGATTGTAAGATGGCCTAATATTTTGTGGTAATGTCCCCAATACCGTATATGGTTTTAGAATGGCAGAAGGACAAGGTGAAGGATAGGGAGGAGATGGTGATCTAGTATAAGAAGATTTGGACTTTATTTTTGACTTTGAGAATGACATGATTTTCCTTGCAAAAATTCTTAGAATAGAAAATCAGGAAGAGAATTAGATTCTCCTTTAATATGTTAAATATCAAAATAAAAATACTTAATATAGCTTGCCATCTAGCAAATATCTGTTTAGTAGCTAGGTTTTTCACATATTTAATCAAAACTTCCTAGGCTGATTTATAATCTATTTTAAGTAAAAACTTTTAATTCAACAAATCATATTGAAACTTGGAAATACATAATACAATAGCTAATTATTTTTTAATAGTATTGTAATTCTTTTGGGCAGGATTCTAACGTCCTTTATGAAATCGAATAATTTGTTTAAAATCATTTGATAATTTTTGTTTTAATAATTTCTTTATAACCAAGATTAGAGACATTTGTTTCAACAATTTTAAAAGTATGAGGAGATGGGAGTCCTAAGTATGGTAATTTCTTGGCATGAGACTTTCTTAACATGTGACTTTATTTGTTTAATAATTATTTGTATGCTTTTCTGTCCATGAAATGGATTCTTTTTTAATCTTTTAAATAATAGTTTGTATAATGGTCCAAGAGATTAATAAAAATCTGCAACATAATTAAGACATCCCAAAATTTTTTGTAATTGTTATCTTTTATTTCATCAGGAAATTTATTAACAAATTTTATTGCTCTACTAACTGGTGTAATAGTTTCTTGATAGATATCATGTCCAAGAAATCTAATTTTATTTTGAAATAATTTTATTTTAGGTTATGAAACAACTAATCTGTTTTGTTATAGGCGAAATAAGTGGACTATTGAGCACTCCCTACTGGACCCTTTGCAGCTCGCAAACTCTGCTATTAATTCACACAAGCCTGGCCTTCCAGCCAATATGGAGCCAAGCTTTTCAATGCAGAGAGTAGGTTGTTGGCTTGCTCCTCCTCTTGGGTTATACAAACTTAATGTTGATGTTGCTTTATTCTTTGATCTCAGAAAAGCTGGGGTGGGTGCTATATACTTAGGGATGAGAGAGGAGAGGTGATAATGGTTGTGAGTAAAAAGCTAAACATGAACTCTAGATGCCACATCAACAACAAGGTATGTAGTATGATCATTGATGGAGGAAGTTGTACTAATGTGGCTAACACTACTTTAGTTGAGAAATTGAATTTACCTACCTTGAAACACCCTAGACCATACAAGTTGCAGTGGTTGAGTGATTGTGGGGAGGTTAGGGTAAATAAGCAAGTGCTTGTATCTTTTTCAATTAGAAAGTACAAAGATGTGGTGCTTTGTGAGGTTAGGGTAAATATGCATTGTGACGCCCCCAAATTCCGCTTGGGATTGAACGGACATTTAAAGCGTCGAGACATGCAACACAAGGTTACCTGCCCCTGTTCATGACATATAAGATGCAATGTTCCTAACATGCATCTAGCATTATGCAATATTCGCAGCGGATAATTTTTTTTTCTTTAGCAATACTATGCACCAAACTAACAATATCCCAAATACTTGAAACATATTTCATACATAAAAACATACTAAAACGCCGTGATCACCACACTAGTCCAAAATGGTTGTGATCAAAAGAATACTTGATATACAACTCCAAAAGTACAAGTATTAACCTAAGTTAAATACTATACCATCATCAACATCG